>JBAMBR010005702.1:0-7500 GCA_037044475.1 Zaprionus obscuricornis | reverse complement strand
ATAAATAATAAATTAATAATAAATATATAATAAATATAAAATAAATATATAATAAATATATAATAAATTAATAATAAATAAATAATAAATATATAATAAATATATAATAAATGAATAATAAATATATAATAAATATATAATAAATAAATAATAAATATATAATAAATATATAATAAATAAATAATAAATAAATAAATATATATTTACATTAAAATGTTGAGTATGTTTTTGTATTTAAATTTATTTCTATATTTAAAAGTCTTCTAACAGTCTCACAGAAAATAAATCTTTCTATTCTTTCAAGTTTTGAATAATGTAAAATTTTGTATCTCATAGATACTGTTGAAAATTCCATAGATTCTGTTAAAAATTCCATTTTGTATGTCATAGATACTTTTGTATCTCATAGTTACTTTTGCATCTCATAGATACTTTTTTATCTCAAAGATACTTTTAAGAATTCCATAGATACTTTCATATCTCATAGATACTTTTGTATCTCATAGATACTTTTGCATCTCAAAGATACTTTTGCATCTCAAAGATACTTTTATATCTCATAGATACACTTGTAAAATAAATTTGATAACTCATAGGTCTGCTGAGAATCGAATTGAATTTAAATTTCCGTTACGGCTTGCTATGAATGTCATGTATGTCAATGCCAGAAATCTCGAAAGCATTGGATTTTCAGTTTGAAATACTAGGCGAACAGAAACTAGCAGCAAATGAACGTTCGAAAATTAAATTAAATTTGAATTTCAGTTACACCTGAACAGCAGAAATAAGTTGCATCCCAAAAGTATGCCACGAAAATATTTAAGCTACTGCTAATATTAACTGCTCTCTTATTTACAGAAATATTCTATGCCGAATGTTAACTTTAACATACCAAAAAATTAATTAGAGGAAATTACTTTCTGCTAGTTTCTGTTCGCCTGATATTTCACATCTCAAATGAATTGATTTTGCTCTAACATGATCTACTTTATTTTTTTTTTACCCTCTGACCTGTAACGGAAATTTGAATTTCCAGAATTTCTTCCCATAAGTGAAAGGCTTAAATTTTTTTTTCAATAAAATATATATTAATTATTTTTTTTTTTTTATTATTACAATTTTTATGTATTGTAAATATTTTTAAGAATTTTTATAATTTTGCATTAGTTAATTATGCATCATTGACAAGTTTATTTATTTATTTTTTGATTCAGATTAATTCTAAAAACTAGAAAATTATAAGTATAATATATTAATATGTAAATATACATATATCCAATTATATATTTAATTATATATTTATATAAAAAAAAAAATAAATAAAATTAACAATATAAATATAAAATTATATTTTAAAACTTAACCTCATGCGTGTTGTGTTTAGGCACCTGGGGTGGAAAAAAAATATTAAATAAATAGCAGCCTGAAAGTATGCTTGAATTTTTTAAACGCTATACTATGTGCCGTGTAAACTTTGCTAAATAAATAATAGTTAAAACCAAATTATTTATTTAAATATTATTGCGCTAGAATTACTAAAAATCAACTAATTGCTGATTAAACAAAAATAAAACATAAGCAATTTTTTTTATTTTTGTTGATTTTATTACTTAAATTTATTTTATTTGTAAAAATTGCAATATAGCGAGAAAACAAAAAAGAAGAGAAATAAAATTGTTGAAGTTCTCTTTAACTGATAAAATATATATATGATACACTATATAAGTTAGCAAACTGTGTGCACAGTAGAACGCGTTGACAACTGACAAAGAGGTAAATTAACACACACTGTGACACACACACACACACACACAGAGATACTCAGACGCAGTCATAGTCACCTGTGTTATACAGTTCAAGGTCAGAGTTGTAACAAAAATTCTTAAGAAATACATTAATAAAAGTGCCAGTATATATATGTATGTATGATACAGTGCAGAGTGTACAGATTGTACAGTGAACATTGGCTATGTGAATCTGTGCATATTAATGGGTGTCGAACGGGTCAACACGCTTGGCCGCTGGCAGCAAACACGACAAACACGACAAACACACTCACACACATAAACATGAAACATGAGGTCTGCCATGCGAAGCGTCTGTTTTCTCAGCGCGAACGTGCCAAAGAAAATAGCCAATAGCCGCTGTTGAAAGTGCGAAAAGAAGAGCAAGAGAAAGAAAGAGAGAGAATGCGCGCTGGCATAATAAATCACTGAGGGACGAGACAAAGTTGACCCAGTAAGTGAACCCGATAAGAACAACGACAACGATGTTCAACGCATTCTGTGTGCAAAAAGTTCGCCTCAAGTCAAGCCGTGAATTGCCATTGCCATTGCGTAGGTGTCGAGAGACGTCAACAGCACAGCAAGCGGAAGTGAGCGACAGAGTGAGAGAGAGAGAGAAAAGAAGAGAAGAAAAAAAAAAGAGAAGAAGTCACAAATGCACCTTGAGCACGGTAATTGCTTTGGACGGCCGCTGAAAGCCCAAACAAATTATAAATGGCGATGCCCGGCTCAAAGGCTTAAAAAAAAATAACAACAACAACAACGGGAAGAAAAAGTAAAAGAGAAAGCAGCAGCAGCAGCAGCAGTAAAAGGCTGAAACAGAGAATGAAAAGTTAAAGTTGATGGCGTCGACATTGACGTCGACGTTCTTATTGTTGTTGTTGCTTTTTTTTTTTGGCCCACTTCAACTCGCTCATTACCCCGCCCACTGTCTTATCTTGACGCTCAGTTGATCCATCAACGGGATTGCCAACTTTGCCTTCACATCTCTTTCTCTCTTTCTCTCTCTTTCTCTATGGAGCTGAGCCGTGGCATCTGAAACATTTTCTGATTGCGTGTGCATTTTTAATGTCGCTTGGCCTTTTGGCCTTTTACAATGTGTACGCACTTCATTCATCAATGCGCCGCGGCCCCAAAACGATGGGGCAGCAGCAAGACGCCAAGACAAATGATGATGTCTACCATATAAACAGGAACTTTGGCTACACTTGCCTTGCCTTGCCTTGTTACGCCTTAACAGGTAATCGTGCTGTAGCTAAAGTCACTTGGCATAGTGCTGTGCAGCGTGCAGCCAGACAACAAGATATCGCATGGAAATATCGATAGGTAAAACGAATAATTAAAAAAAAAATTTAAAAAAAAAAAAGAAAAAAACAAATAAAATAAAATATATACTAACGATAATTTATCGATACGTTATCGATAACAATAATCACATATATAGTAAGCAAAAGATGAACCATCTTATATTAATAGTTTTTTTCATAAACAATACTAAAAGTAAAACACTTTTGCGCATATCGATAAGTTATCGATAACATATGTATATATATTTTTGCTTATTTTCTAGTAATTTGTTTATCAAGAATTATTATATTAAAAATAAATTAAATTAAATTAATTGAAATTATCAACTGCATATGCACATATCGATAGCATCGATAACAGTATCGATAATAACAGTTATCGATAACAGTAAGTTAATATTAATATAATTTGCGTAAAATAACTAAAATATATAAAAATTGTAAATATCCAAAAATTATCGATAAATTATCGATAATATAACATACTTTATTTTAGCTTATTTATATAAACCGGAAATCTTAAGCACGCGCTCATCTCTATTGCTTAATGCTGTATACCATTTACCGTTAACGTTTTTCGTTTTGGGGGAAAGCGGCAGCGCCAGCACCAATTCCCCCGACCCCCAGACACCCAAACAAAAAAAAAACTTGAACTCCAGGTATAACTCCATCGCCTCCTTTTGTTTTCATTTGACGCTGCCCTGGCGCTGACATTTCCCTGGCCTCGTGCTGGCACCATTACTTTGATTTTTATAAATTTTATATGGCATACGCCTTTCCCTTGACTTACCTTTCCATCCCCCAAAATACCCAAACATTCAACACACAATTGAAGGTATACGAATATATATATATATATATATGTACAGTACATTATAAGGATACGGTGAGTGCGCTCACTAATGAAATATGAATAATTAATATTGTATGCTTCTTTTTGTTTTACTTCATTTGGAGTTCATTATTTTTGGCTCACTGCATTCGTCTCCATCTCTTGCTCACTTTCTCTCTCTCACTCTCTCTCTTTTTCTGTACTCTCATTTCTACAATTCTTGAAATTTTGTATCTTATTTTTATTGTATATTTGTTTAACTCAGCTCAGGTCTGCATTTTATTGTAACTTTTATTTTTAGTATGAAATTTTACTGTATATATGTGTATGAGAGAAAGAGAGATAGTGAGAGTGAGAGTGAGAGATGCTGATGACGATGATACTTAGGTGAAGCACTTAAGCATCTAAAACAAAACGAATTGATAAGCAACTAAAGAGGCTTATTAATAAGCAAACTCAGCTCCAAAAACTCAATTTTAAAGTCAAATTTACAGCTAATAGAAGTTTTGCATCCCTTAAAAGGGAATTGCAGCTCATTGAAAGTGATATGATTAAAGGGTTACATTTCAATTCAAAATTTATAAGCATCAAAAATGAAAAAAAAATAAAATAAAATAAATAATAATAATAAGAATAAAATATCAGTAATTAATTAAGAAATATAAATTGTTTAAATAAATATAAATATAAATAAAAAAAATTAATAAAAAAAAAAAATAACCAGGAGCAAAAATTTATTGATGAAATAAATATATAACAAAAAAATTATAAATAAATAAATTATTATAAATGATTATATAAATAAATTGATATAAAATAAGATTAAAAAATTAAAAAAAAAAATAAATAAAAGGAAATAAAAATTAATTTATAATAAAAATAAAAATAATTATTAAAAATATGTATAAAATTTATGTAACTAATCATAAAATAAATAACGAATATATGCGGAAAGTGTGCTTGACTATCTGATAAAATAATACAAATAAATAAAATAGAAAATAAATAAGAAATAGAATAGAATAAAATAACATTAAAATTAAAAATAAATAAAATTTATAAAAAAAATAGAAAGAAAAAATATTAATAATAATAAAAAAAAAATTAATACAAAGAAAGGAAAAAAAATCAAAGGCAAATAGAAAGGAAATCATAAAAAAATATCAAATATCAATAGAAAAAATATCAAAAAAAAAAAAAATATAAAATATTAAAATAAAAAAATAAACAAACCAAAAAAAATAAATAAGAGTAAAAAAAATGTTTGAATATATTTTTTAATAATAAAATAGAAACAGCAACAATAAATTTACAAAACTAGATAAAAAAAAAAAAAAAAATTATGAATATATTTTTTAATAATAAAATAAAATATTTACAAAAATAGATAAATAAAAATAAAAAAAACTTGTGAATATATTTTTTAATAATAAAATAGAAAAAAGCAAAGCAAAAATAAATTTACAAAAATAGATAAATAAAAAATAAAAAAAAAATTTATGAATATATTTTTTAATAATAAAATAAAAACAGCAAAAATAAATTTACAAAAATAGATAAATAAAAAAAAAAAAAAATTATGAATATATTGTTTTAATAATAAAATAAAAACAGCAAAAATAAATTTACAAAAATAGATAAATAAAAATAAAAAAAAAAATAATAAAAATAAATAAAATAAAATATGTGTAAATTATATTTAAATTTGTAATTTTTTTTTTCTAAATAACAAATTGCAAAACTTTAAATATAATAAAAACAAATTTTTTTTTAAATAATTTCAACAACAACAACAAACAAAAAATCAAGAATTTCTTTGGGTTAAAAGCTAATTTACATAAAATATCGATAGACAAAAGCAAATCAAATTAACGCTGCAATACAAAAGGCAGATGGCAGTTAGATTTGATTTGCTTTTGTCTATCGATATTTTATGTAAATTAGCTTTTAACCCAAAGAAATTCTTGATTTTTTGTTTGTTGTTGTTGTTGAAATTATTTAAAAAAAAATTTGTTTTTATTATATTTAAAGTTTTGCAATTTGTTATTTAGAAAAAAAAAATTACAAATTTAAATATAATTTACACATATTTTATTTTATTTATTTTTATTATTTTTTTTTTTATTTTTATTTATCTATTTTTGTAAATTTATTTTTGCTGTTTTTATTTTATTATTAAAACAATATATTCATAATTTTTTTTTTTTTTTATTTATCTATTTTTGTAAATTTATTTTTGCTGTTTTTATTTTATTATTAAAAAATATATTCATAAATTTTTTTTTTATTTTTTATTTATCTATTTTTGTAAATTTATTTTTGCTTTGCTTTTTTCTATTTTATTATTAAAAAATATATTCACAAGTTTTTTTTATTTTTATTTATCTATTTTTGTAAATATTTTATTTTATTATTAAAAAATATATTCATAATTTTTTTTTTTTTTTTTATCTAGTTTTGTAAATTTATTGTTGCTGTTTCTATTTTATTATTAAAAAATATATTCAAACATTTTTTTTACTCTTATTTATTTTTTTTGGTTTGTTTATTTTTTTATTTTAATATTTTATATTTTTTTTTTTTTTGATATTTTTTCTATTGATATTTGATATTTTTTTATGATTTCCTTTCTATTTGCCTTTGATTTTTTTTCCTTTCTTTGTATTAATTTTTTTTTTATTATTAATATTTTTTTCTTTCTATCTTTTTTAAAAATTTTATTTATATTTAACTTTAATATTATTTTATTCTATTTTATTTCTTATTTATTTTCTATTTTATTTATTTGTATTATTTTATCTGATAGTCAAGCACACTCGCGCGCACACATTCGTTATTTATTTTAGGATTATTTACATAAATTTAAAACATATTTTTAATAATTATTTTATTATTATTATAAATTAATTTTTATTTCATTTTATTTTTTTTTGTTTTTTTTTTTTTTAATTTTTTAGTCTTATTTTATATCTAATTATTTATATAATCATTTATAATAATTTATTTATTTATATAATTTTTTTATATATATTTTTTTCTTTCTTTTTCTTTCTATTTATTTTTTCAAAATTTATTTATTTTTAATTTTAATATTATTTTATTCTATTCTATTTCTTATTTATTTTATTTATTTTCTATTTTATTTATTTGTATTATTTTATCAGATAGTGAAGCATACTTGCCGCATATATTCGTTATTTATTTTATGATTAGTTACATAAATTGTATACATATTTTTAATAATTATTTTTATTTTTATTATAAATTAATTTTTATTTCCTTTTATTTATTTTTTTTTTTTAATTTTTTAGTCTTATTTTATATCTAATTATTTATATAATCATTTATAATAATTTATTTATTTATATAATTTTTTTATTCATATTTTTTCTTTCTATTTATTTTTTCAAAATTTATTTATTTTTAATTTTAATATTATTTTATTCTTTTCTATTTCTTATTTTTTTTATTTATTTTCTATTTTATTTATTTGTATTATTTTATCTGATAGTCAAGCACACTCGTCGCACACATTCGTTATTTATTTTATGATTAATTACATAAATTTTATACATAT
>JBAMBR010005701.1:0-24824 GCA_037044475.1 Zaprionus obscuricornis | reverse complement strand
CCACGACTGTATATACAGCCTAGGAGTGTATACACCAAGTTTCATTATGATCGCTTTAAAACTGAGAGACTTAATTTAATGTGAAATGTGCCTCGCCTGACATGTGTTGTAGTTGGTTCACATCTTTAGTTGGTTGTTCCATAGTAAAAATTGTCTTCAAATAACGCTTCCAACACAGTATCACATTTGCCGATCTGACAGAGCTCTCATATGTTATAGATTTGCCTGACACTTGCAATTTAAATGGCCTCCCCTGTATCAAACATAGAGATTCCGGTTGCTGTTAGGCGGAAATTGTTCGAAACCATGCATTAAAAATCTGTTATTCTGTCCTTAATACCCTATTTCACCATTGTGTCTCTCCCAGTCAAAGCCACTCTGGTTTTCTAAAAACCTTAGCAACTTAAGAAATATAAGGTCTCGGCTTTATAAAAAATGTAGTAGCCCTTCATCTATGCTCTATAGGTACCCTATTGATCGGTCCAATTTCGCCGTGTTTAACGTTCGATGTTGTAAAAACTATATAAAAAAAATGTGAGGTAGTCCCAATCCTTTATGATCCTTTATAATCCTTTTTCAAATCCTAATCCTTTATAGATTAGGAAAAAGCAAGCGTAAAACAATCACTTTTCCTTTTTCAACGTCTTTGAAAATACGATAAATACTTTTGATAAGAAGATCAATTATACCAATGTTGATTGAAAAAATGATTTGCCCACAACTACGTCTTTGAAGGTCTTTTATATCAAAATTTCAATGAGAATCCATTAATTTACTTGATTTACTTATGAGTCATCAAAAATTTTAAATTAAGCATATTAACTACTTTTGCTTGAGTTGAAGATTATTTCTTCAATAATTTATTTTAACATTCGTGCAGAAATCATGAAAAATACTCGAAAAAGTGTTGGAAATCGAAGCAAAAGGGGTCAGGCAAATCTATAACATATGAGAGCTCTGTCAGATCGGCAAATGTGATACTGTGTTGGAAGCGTTATTTGAAGACAATTTTTACTATGGAACAACCAACTAAAGATGTGAACCAACTACAACACATGTCAGGCGAGGCACATTTCACATTAAATTAAGTCTCTCAGTTTTAAAGCGATCATAATGAAACTTGGTGTATACACTCCTAGGCTGTATATACAGTCGTGGAAAAAATAATAGAAACGAACAAATTTTTTTTTTAAGCCAAGTTTCCGAGATTGTGTTAAAATATTATGCATGGAACAAACTGTCCATGCATCGTTGATGATTCTTTTTAACTGTGATCTACTTTTTGAGTGTCTTTCGTCAGCAATTTTTGCTATGAGTATCAAATTATTAGGAGACCTCGTGTTTGAGTTGGAGAAAATAATAGAAAAGCACGTATGTTTTGATGAATTTTTCGGAATTTTATGTTTTAAAACAAAAGTGAAAGCTTTGTTTCGGTAATATTAAATAACGAAAGTGTGAATATTGTATCTTGATTGGGAAAGAGTTATTAAATTTAGTGATAATAGTCACAATGAGACGCGGAGTACATTGCACTCGAGCAGAGAGTAAAATAATACTCAGATGAATAGAAGAAGGTCAATCTAGGGCGGCAATTGCCAACATAGTGGATTGCTTAAAAAAAAGAATTTGCTGCGATCCATTTCACGGAAAAGAAGGTGACATGTGGCAGAAAGCGTACCACTTTCAAAAAATTAGACGTGTCGCTTATAAGAAAAATCAATAAAGCACCCAATCTTATCGCGGAAGGACATCAAAAATAATATGGAAGCGTCAGTAACAAGTCGAACTATTTGAAATAGGCTGCTGGTAGCAAATTTGAAGGTACATTCAGCTAGAAAATATCCTTCATTATCAAAAAAAAAAAAAAAAACATATCGAAAAGCGAGTATGATTTGGCAAGAGGCACGAAAGTAGAAAAAATTGGAAAAATGTCTTCTGGTCCGACAAAACAAAGATAAATTGGTTGGGACCTGACGGGAGTCCGAATCTAAGGCGCCCAAAAAGTAATGCTTATGATCCTAAATGTGTTTCCGCTTCAAAGGTTAGTCTGTTGTATTGGATATAGGGCAATATGTGCGCATCTGACTATGTGAGCATATTAAACAATCTTATGTTGCCATATCCCGATGACATATCATTGACAATAAAGTGAGTGTTATGGACTTGCCCTGACCTTAATCCCATTGAGTACTTGTGGGAGATATTGAAGCATGGGATAAATGGTTTTCAACCAAAAAATAATGAAGATTTGTGGAAGAGAGTCCAGTAAGAGTGGTATTTCATTGAAACTTCGATTTGCGCATATCTGGTGGAATCTATGCCTCATAGATGTGTTGTAGTTTTGAAAAGCAACGGCACACAACCAAATATTAAAATAATCAATAATTCCTTTTTTAGCCTTTTTTTTTATGAAATTTGCTTAATTGCATAGGATTATTCATTTTTTTTCTATTTTTTTTTTCCAGGCCTAAAACAGAAATCTTTACTTGAATTAAATTTTTTTGTTGTGTTTATTGAATAAAATCATTTCTTGTAACAAATTATGAATGTTGGTTGTGTTTATGTTTAAGAAAACTAAAAAAATTTAATTTTTGGTCATATCGGATCACTTATGAACGATCGGTCGAAAATGGTGTCTATTGTTTGTTGAGCTATCTAGTTAAAACTTACATACTATATGACGTCTCACATAAATTTGATGTAAATCGGACCACTTTATCATATAGCTGCCATTGAAATAATCGGCCGGAAATTGAGTTTTTGTATGAATAGTTTTTTTCAAAGACCTCAAGAGTATAACATGTTCGGCTAGCCGAAGAAAACTTTGCTTTCTTTTATTTTATTTTATTTTTTTTGGTTTTGGTTTTAAACATTGAAATATATGAGTCAAAATCTTAAAACTCTGTGAATTACTTGCAGTATGGAGGATTCCGAACGGCGCAAAAGACGCGAGCGAGAAAAATATGAAAGGCAACAAGGTGTACAGAGTGACGATCGGGAAACTAGTCTATTTGCTGAACCGCGTCGTCTAAATCCAAGCGAGGGCGATGGCAAAATTACCGCTGCTCTTGGCGAATTCATTGATGCACGTGATCATATGAATGATTCTACTGTGGGTATTTATAGGCAGACGGCAGGCGCACCAAATTCAAGACTACAACCTCTGTTAAAGGGTTCTTGTTCATTGTCATCCTCTGCGGCCTTCAACTCATTGCCACACCAGCAGCAACAACACTATCAACAGCAACAGCGAGCGCCAACTTACTTAAAACAAGCGGACAATAAGCCGTCATACAGTGGAAGAGGTGGCTATCCAGGCCAACCCATGAAGAACGATATACCCTCGAGTAGTGGAATGGCTCCACCACGTGGTCCGCCAAGATCATTATCGTCTTCCAACATTAACACTGTAAATATTGCAAACAATGTCACAGGAACCGCGTCAGCGATATCATTATCTCCTCTCGGACCGCCTATGTCAACGCAGATGCCTAATGGTCGGGAGAAACCCTTTTTGGGGCCACCGGCGCCCGCCTTGTCTAATGGTGGCCGTTTTGTGCAGCCGTCGGCTAGTGGAAAGAGGTCCGCTATTACCTTAGGACTGCAGCCACCACCCCCACCAGAGGTAAGTGCTAGGGTTGAGCATAATTTTTGTATTGAAATTACGTATTTATTAAGATAAATCTTCTTCATGTGTGTATAAGTAAATATAATAGAAATTTATAGTAACAAATTATAATTCATAACCAAAGATATGACAAGTTAAACGTATTGTAAAAAAGTATATGAATTCAACTAGTCCCAAAACACTGAATCCAAGGTAAAGTCCGGCAGTTCCGCCAATAGAAACTTAAATGTTTTTAGAAATATATTTTCTACGTTATATTTTTTAATTATAACCAAAACGAAATTATTTTCTTACCCAGGAGGTCAGTAAATGAAAAAATCACCTGCCGCTTGTATTGAGCCTTCGCCCAACTTCTTACAGTCACGGAAGCTCCACGCCCCTTTAGTAGTTTTTCAGCGCCTTTCATAACCTGAATTTAGGATTAGTATCGAAATAAATTAATTTTTATTTTTGCAAAATTATCTACTTCAACTTTAGGCACTCGAACTGCAGAGTCCAGACAATTTTGTTCGCAAGAGCATGTTGGTACTTCAATATGACTGGAGCTATTTTCGTACAGTTTTAGCAACAATCCTGTGTGATAGAAAAATTTAAAAAATATCACAATTTATTTTATTTTAATTAATTCCAAATATGCTCACCGGCATGATGAGGAAAACAGGTCTTTAAGATTTTGTAAGAGCAAACTGGTTTCGAATTTAAAACTGATTTAATACATCAAAATATACATATCATGAAATGCATCGAAAGGTAAATTCACTGAGACAGCTTACTTCGATTAGGATAAAAGTGAGGAATACATTTACATATTTTATAGGCTAAATTGAGACGACATTCCTGAATGCAAGTGTCTTTTGTATAATATGGAAAGTGGGTTAGATTAGATTCATGAAAATATCGACAATTTCTTTGTGAAACTGAAGTTGTTCTGAAAGTAAAAGAGAATGTATGTTGTTTATAAGTGTCACACACATATCCGTATATTTACGTCTCAAATTTAGATTCGGCAGTTATCAGTGTCATTTCAGCAAAATATGCAGCACCCACCATCGTATATCCAAAGTTAGTTACCAATCTCATAACGTCATAGGGTGAATGCATATATGCCTACAGAACAACATATTAATTAGCAATATCATAGCAAGATTATTATAGACATTAGATTACGTCAATAGCTGGAGCTACAAAGCCTAGGAAATTCATTGAAACCTCTTTCTCGTAGAAATTTGCTTGTTTAAATTTGTGAATAATTTCATGATCGTATTTTGGGTACTTCCCAAATATTACAAAGCGCGAACTATACTCTAAACCCAGCAGAGAATTACACACGTAGCACAATCCATATTCGGTTAAAACCTGCATAGTCTTGAAGTTTTCGCTGCCATCCGTACAACGTATTTGGGCTTCCCCAAACTCCACATATGTTCCATCATAGGTTAAATTGTAGATAAGTTGCATGTAATTGGTTGGATTTATTTTTAACTGTTTCAGTATTGTGTCTACAGTTTGATATTCAGGTATATTTTGGAAATTCATATATGTTGAATTGGCCAAAGCTTCTATAAAGCTTTTAAACTCTAGTTTTTCACTGCCAGTAATAAAATGAATTCTAAAATGAATATTTAGTATTGTTATTGATAGTTCTGACCAATTCAATTTATACCTACCCACAAAAACTATCGAAAAGAGTGTCATTTATACGTTGCAAAGGGCACCTGAAATTGTTATGGAATGCCCTCAATATTCTACAATTTAAAATTTTTTTATAAATACACAGTTATGCCGGGAAGTGTAACATTCCAATAGTACCAGTTTCTATCAATGCCTATATGAGTACTTTTATGCTTGAAGCGATCCACCGAGGA
Organism: Zaprionus obscuricornis; assembly: GCA_037044475.1. Classification (NCBI taxonomy): domain Eukaryota; kingdom Metazoa; phylum Arthropoda; class Insecta; order Diptera; family Drosophilidae; genus Zaprionus; species Zaprionus obscuricornis. The sequence goes on along the minus strand of JBAMBR010005701.1, from coordinate 19,331 downwards.
TAGACACGAAAATATGCAATAATATATGGAAACAATAAGCAGGAGAAGCCACATTAATCTGAAAATTAAGAAATTATATTCTTATTGTTAAAAAAATATTTGATATATGGAAAGATTTGTCGAAAATTTACGGCTGATGCTTAATTGATGTGACATTACTTATAAATATTAACCATTTTAAGGCCAAATCGGGGCACTAATACCATGTAGGTACTCTAAGAACAATCGACCATAATGAGCCCTGCCAGACATCACAAAATATATATATTTTTGATCAACGTTGATCAGCATCAGCATTAATCGAAATCATCTACTTTATCATAAAGCTAACATAGAAACGATCGGTTTGTATGACAAAATATGAAGATGATTAACTCATTTCAGTAATTATAATAATCCAAAAAAAAGCTTTAAGATTTCAAGGGTGACTGAAAGATAACATTTCTTTCTTATTTTTTTAACTGTACGAAGATTGTTTTTGTTGTGTACTTTGTCATTTTATTACCTCTCAAATACAAGCAACATACTCTGGATAATGTAACGAAATCCATGAATACAACAATTCTCGAAATAAAGGACCACAAAATTTCGTATAGACTTAACAAATTTCGAACGAGAAAATTGTTCGAACATGATTTAGTTCCGAAAAGCAAATGAATTGTAATATCGCGATACAAGACTCATGTAGTATTGATAAATGAGAATTTTAAAAATCTCATTATAGAACAAATTGCATATAAACAAGCTACAGTCGTGTGAACCCGCAGTAAAATACCCTGCACCTTTGAATATAAATATAACTGTACTTATGTTATGTATTGAAAATAAAAATTTAAAAATGTACATACATATATGAGAGAATTACAGACAGCTTTAGCTGGCGCTCTCTTTCGACAAATTGATTTTAGCGTTTAAATTAATTTTTTTTCTTAATCAATCAATTTTCAGGGCTATTTAATATTGAAGCTGAATTAAGAAGCTCCCTTCAAAATTATAAGTCTTTAGTGTTTATTGAAACTGAGTTGTTCGAAGCTACAAACGGTTTTGGACGTGTTGTGGGCGAACGAGACGTGGCATCCACTGTTTGAAATAATATTGAAATAAACATACCAAATTTTGCTTTTATACTTTAGAAGATCTTTGCTTTCAACAAGTCAGATGGACATGATCAAATCGACTCCGCTATTGCTCCTGCGTAGAAATATATATACTTGTGGGATTTTTATTGGGTACAGGGTATAAAAATACTGTAGGGAAAGTACCATACTAAAGCGAAAAGATTATGAATATTTACAAGGGATATATATATATATATATATATATATATATATATAGCTGATTGGTTTAACTACAATTATTGCGTGTCAAGCTAATCTTAAATTATTCATTTATTCATAACATGAAATATTCATTTGTATTCAGTTATTGTTGTTTTCTAAGTGAATATGTATGGAGACAAAAACTATTCTGATTATTATAATATTATAATTCATATCCGTATATGTGCCATGGCAATCGTATGGTAAAAAAGTAAATCAATTCTACTAAGCCCAGAACACTAAAACCAAGATAAAGTCCGGCTGTTCCACCAATTGAAACTGTAATATTTAAAAAGTAAAATAATTTAGAAGTTGTCCTTTATGTATTTTTTGATACCCACAACTTACCTAAAAGGTCTGTAAATGAGAATATTACTTGTCTCCTAATTAAATTCTTAGGCCAAAATTTTATGATAACAGTAGATCCAAGGCTTCCTAGCAATGGCATAGCGTTTAACATGGGCTTAAGAAGGGGGAAAACCAGTTTAGGAGGTTCAAGCAATTATCTTACCTTATTGCATAATTTGCTAGTACAACTATGTAAAAATATGTTTGCAAAATTTTGTATACCCTTACAGAAGGTATATTATTTTGACCAGGAATTTGTAACGCCCCTTAAGAGCTGTGGCAGACCCTATAAAATATATATTATTTTATTCAGCATCGACATTAGGATACAAATGTAAATTTCAGTCTGTTTCAACCAAAACTAGTCTCTAAGCAAAGCTATTTCAAAGAATTGGTATACATTGGCATACATAATCCCTATATTCATAAGCTGTATATAAATTGGAACTGGCCTGTTCGGACCACTATATCATGTATCTACCATATATCAGGATCGGCCGAAAATCGAGATTTTGTATGAAAAGTTTTCTTGTATGACGTCGTTGGTCCGTAGTAGATAACCTTGTTTTTTTTTGTCTATGTAAAATGGTTCATTTTATAACTTAATAGGGACGATATCCGTTGTGGAAAATTACATAGCCGCTTTGTTTACGAGATTTTGAGATTTCCAAATTAGGCCACATTATTAGAAAATGTTTAAAGGAGTAAGCTTGTTTTCTGGAAACACGAGCACCTTGTCCCTTTATGAGTCACATATATTTCTTAGTATCTCAAAGTTATTTTAACCTGTATTCCTATCCTATTAAGAGTAATAGATTCGTTAGGATAGAAAAATTGAGTGCCGATTTGGACTCGGTTGTTAATTCTCAGAAATATACTCTGTGCACTATGCCACAACTCCTACTCTGCGTTTTTAACTTCTGTTCAAAATTTTAAGGGTATATACATGTTTCAGTCGTTTAGTCCCTTACTACCTTTTATAATTACCGTTTTTTTTGTTATTCGCAACACAGAGTCGAGACAGTTTTGCTCACAATCAATATTCGATATTTTATCTTTGACATCATCTGTCTTATAAAAGTTTAAGAAAAGATCTATAAAAGTATTTAATTATCTAGTTAAAAAGACTTGAATTAATTGAAAATACTCACTTGTGTGCTGCGGAAAACAGGCTTTCAGTGTCTTATAAGAGCAAACGGTTTTGGGATTTGAAACTGAAATTAGGTTAGAAAACACACACATAATCAATGATTGGTTTTAAAGAAAGCAAAAAAACAAAAGTTATCTTTGGCATGCCCTTGCAGTCTTATAATAAGACTGTTCAATTTCAATATCAATTTTCGATCCAAAACATACAGTTAATATTACAATTTTTTAATAATTTTTTATAATTAAAATTAAAAGAATAGTTATCTTCTTATCTTATCTTTTTATAGAAAAACTTAAATTTATATTAACATTATTGGTATGATAACATTAAGTGCGAAGTCCTAATGGATTTTGCTTGTAGAAAAATTCAACAACTGTTTTTAATAAATTTGTATATAATCTCTTCGAATGATGACATTGCCAAGTCTCTCTCCGATAGCCTTTCTAATGAGTTCATATAAATATGAAATATGCTAGCAAAAATATTATGAGGTGTGCTACAAAAGGTCCAAATATGAAGTGATACTACTTTTGGCATTCACATATTATGTATACCTAGCACCCGTAGAGTACAGAAAGTATAATGACTTTGTGACACATGAACACCTTGATCTAAGAGACTATTAGCGGAAGAGCTTAAATTGCAAAGTGCTTGTATTAGTTACAGGTAGATCAAGTTTGTTAAAGATTTTTGGAGCGCTCATTACCGTTTCCAGAAATCGGAATATGGACCAATCTAGACGATCCTTGAAAATTTGGTCCACATCTAATCATAAACATAGATATTATGCAACTTTAAATTTTCTTGCAATCGAGAACTCTCGACTTTAGCTTTCTTGACATGAGAAGCGAAATGTATTTGAAATATATGTCAAAACCACCGAAATCTAATAGGAGAACCGATTTGAATTTGTCGATATGGAACAATTTTATGTTGGGCCAAAAATTGGTTCCTTGTATTTTATTTTACTAAGCTTAAACTTAAACTAAAACAAGTAAGAAAGTTATAGTCGAGTGTGCTCGACTATATAATACTCGGTGCCCAAAGTTATATTATATATTTATTTTGCTCGTTCTGCGCACTCGCCAATTTTAAGTTAATATAAAAAAAAAAATTAAAAAAAAAAAATTAAAAAAAAAAAATTTAAAAAAAAATCGTCTCGGGAATCGAACCGCGGACCTCATGCACGCGAGTTCAACCCTCTAACCACTGAGCCACGCTCTTCACAAGTGTGAGAAACATTGAGTAAATGTTGCCGTCTTATGGGGTGAGAACAGCAAGCAAGCGTACGCCTCTCAACTTTTGAAATTTGAAATGTGTATAACTTCCATGTTTATTATCCGATCTGTACCAAATTTCAGTGCTGTAGCTTCTCTGGGTTTGCTTAAAATCGTTTTTTTTCGATTTGTGGAGGCGGAGGGGGGCGTGGCAAAAATCCAAAATAAACTTGATCTGCCTGCAAACACTACAAACACTATGCAAAAAAAATGAAGTCTCTATCTCTTATAGTCTCCGAGATCTCTGTGTTCATACGGACGTACAGACGGACAGACGGACATGCTCCAATCGACTCGGCTGTTGATCCTGAGTCAGAATATATATACTTTATGGGGTCGGCCACGCCTCCTTATGGGTGTTACATACATTTGAACTTGTCACTAACCCAATATACTCTTGGTTCCCATAGGGCACCGAGTATAAAAAATGTCGTTCGTCTAGATTTAGACGGCCACGGTGTTCATCGATCATGAAATTCAAAAAACAAAAAATATTATCGTTCACGGGACTTGTCGCTGTCGATCTATATTCACTTTTAATTATTCTTTCTCTTTAAATAATTCACAATAAACACTAGTTTTTCGGCCATTAAAACTTATTCTCTCTTAAATCAGACTCCATTTAGGGTCGAAACAGTGACAGTCTCTTCTGTGTGCACAAGCGAAAGAAGCCATATTTTATGCATCATTAATTTATAATTTAAATTTGTTAAATATATATATTAACATAGTATTACTTACTTCGATTGGGATAAAAGTGAGGTATACATTTGCAAATTTTATAAGCCAGATTAAGGCGAGATTCTTGACCACATGAGTTTTTAGTGTAATATGGAAAGTGAGTTAGATTTGATTCACGAAAATAACGGCAATTTCTCTGAAGTACCGATGTTGATCTAAAATGATTAAAAATTATTTCAATAATATATTCTGATTAACGGCAAACTGCTATAGCTAACGCACGCCCCAAAATTATGCTCGGCGATTATGAATTCTATTTCCAATTCATAAGCAGACCCTTTTGCGGTATATCCAATGTTATTGCTTAGCTTCATAACATCGTAAGGAGAGTGAATAAAAGTCTAATATATATTAAACATGTTCTTATTATGGATATTATATATCTGTTTGTAAAATACGTACATCAATTGCTTTAACAGCAAATCCATGAAAAGATAGTTCCACTTCATTATCGTGAAAGTTTCCGACTTTGTTATCAAGGATTAAATTTCGCTTAACCCCTTCTCGAGCGGTGGGATAGTTTCCGAAGAGTACAAATCGCGAACTGTACTCTAGCCCCAGAAACGTATTACAAACATAACACAAGCCAAACTCGGTGATGACTTGCATAGTTCTGACCTCACGGGTGCCATCATTGCAATGAACCCATGCATCTCCAAAAAAGTAACTTCCGTCGGACGTTAAATTATAAATCAGTTTCATATATGTTTCGGGTCTTATGTTCAACCGAATCAAATGGTATTCTACACTCTTATATTCGGGAATATTTTCAAAATTTGTATATGTCGAATTAGCTAAACTTTCCATGAAATGTCTGAACTCAATTTTATCTTGTCCATCAATTTTGTTTTCTCTAAATGGGATTCCAAAATGAATTATAGATTTGGAATGAAAAAAAGTTAGTTTACCGGCAATAAGTATCAAATTGACTATCGTTTAAGCGTTCAAGTGGGCATCTGAAAAGAGAATGTTTTGGGCTATTATAGATAATTATAATAGTTCATAGAAATACTCAACATTGTAAGACTGGGAAATGTTGTGTTCCATTTATATGAATTCCGATCAATGCTAATATGAGTGCTTTTGAATTTAAAACGATCCACAGAAGATAAACAGGAAATAATGCAGTAATAAATAGAAACAATTAGCAAGATGATCCAGAATAGCCTGAAATTTATTATAAAAAAATTAGATATACCCTATACTTATCCATCTTTAATGGATAAATTCTTGCCCAAATGATCCCGATCTTAAATGATCTTCAATCTAAGCTTTTGAGACATATGGACATAATCGAGGAAATGTCGACTCAACTATTCTTAATATAGATTCTTCTTGGGATTAATCTCATCGCCTGTTCATTACATTTGTTAATATTTCAGACTCATTACACCCTCGTATCTTACAAGTGCTGGATAAAGAAGTCCATGAAAAAGTCTCATTCAACATTTTAAAAAATCGATTTATCGAAACGGAAAAACAAAATTTTTTATACCGCCTCTTATTAGGCGTGGAACACCCAACAAAGTATATATATTCTTGATCAGTATCGACAACAGGATCAAAATATGAATGTCCCTGACTACATATACGGTCGTCTAAATCGCTATATCCTATAGCTGCCGAAAATAGAGTTTTTGTATCAATAGTTTTCTTCTGAGACTGTAAGTGAATGACAGCAATACATTGCAATGTACCCACGTACAACACTATGGGTACCAGACTGAAAAAGGCGTTGCAAACAGAATTATCAAAAAATCTAATTTATTATTTTATTTGTTATTATTAATTATTAATTCATTATTCTATTAGTACCAAGTAATATTATTTATATCGACATCATAAAAAGTGAAAAAATACTTCCAGTCAAAGGGACAAACATGGACACTGTTATGTTTAAGAATTAACTGGGTCGGAACCACTTGGTCAAATTTCGACCTATTGGTAAAAAAGGTGGTGAAAACTGATGATTATTTTCATATTTGGAATCTGGACCATAGGTCCCGGAAGCCAGCCGATAATTATACACCGTTGGGATTTTCACTGTCCAAGTAGGTTAGTTTTGAGACTTATTCGAACTTTTAAAACGGTTTGAAGGCAAATTTGAAGTGTTTTGGTAATATCCTGTGCCCCTTTGTTGTACTCAGTCTTTACCAGTATTTGGGTTTCAAATATTTATATTTTCCTAATTAGAGACGCGTTTTTGTTTTTATATTATAAATCGAAAATACCCAAAATAAAGATATGCGCAAAAAAAATCATAATCAATTCTTGTTTTATTTGCACGCAGTGAAACATAGAACAAATGATTTTTTGACCCCCCAGTCATTATGTTGTATACGCCATGTTTTACTGCTTACTTCACGTGATTCCAAGTCAATTGTGACTTGGACAGTATCAATCAGCCCCATCTAACCTAAACGATCTTTGGAGCCGTTTTGATTTAGAGTGAAATAATATTGCGAAAGGGATTATTGAAAATCTAGTTGAAAACATGCCAAAATGTTATAGACAATAAGGGTTTCTGGAAAAATATTAATAATGCATTTCTTTTATTTTTTCACAAATGGGCAAAACTGAGTACATGCCGTTTTTTTTGTTTTTGAATTATAACTATGCCATTGCCTCTGTTACTATTTTACTATTTATGCATTATTGTTACAAATAAACTAGGTATTCAAGAAAAAAAAGTTTTTGGCATTTACTTCATTCGTTTATTTCTTTCACTTTTGCCTCCCCACTGTATTTATATATGAATACGTTAATCTCAAAGATTATAAGAGCTAAAGGATCTACCTATATTTTAGTACACTAAAAGATGTTCTGTAGTCATAATAGGATAATAAACATAAAAGTTATGTAATTTTCACAGTTTCTTCATTTTTCCTTTGCAGGGTTCCCTGCTTGTTTCTATTTTACTTTTCAGTAAATACTAGACACTTGGTTTATATTTAAATAAAATCATGGGTATATATTACTGTGCGTGCATGCGACTTTAGCTTCCTTACTTGTTTGACAGTAAATTATGATTCTACTGATTAACTTCAGCAGAATTTGAAGCTTTCTTATCATAATTAACACTTGTTTATATTTATTACTTTACCCGCTACCTGTAGGGTAAAGAGATTATAATAACTTTGTAATAACCAGCAAAAGTAACTATATATATATAAAGTATATAGAAGATTAGATTACCTGCGAAAATTTACTTTTAAACTTGTTTTAATTACCTTTCAATTATGAGTAACATACTCTGTACAATGTAACGAAATCCATGAATATTACAATTAAAACAGTAAAGTTTTACTAATTTTATTGCGGATAGAAACCAAGAGATCAATTTCGGTAACATAATTTGATATAGAGTTGACTTTATGAATACGAGTGATTCAACAAGCCAAGTTAAGGTTTTTTTTTTATTTTATTAGATATACCCAGTATTTTCACCTAAATATGAACTTAAAATATGTGTAAAACTGAAAGTCCAATGTGAGTTGCGACTAGCATCTGAAACTATATTTTACTTCTGACCAAAATTAATACTTATTTTTTAACTTAACTATAATTATTACCAATATAAAACATAAATCCAAAAGACGAATACTTTCAAAGTGGCAAAAATATTTCTAAACGGTATATAATAATCATGGCATAATTACAATTATATGACAATTATAAAGGAACACAAAAATTCAATTTTATCCTCAATTTAGACTCAAGTTAATCATTTTTGAAGTACTCCAATTATAAATTAGATATACACCTGAATACACATCTTTATATCTTTTTGCAATTTCAGAAGGATATTAGCAAAATAATTACCGAAATGACCAACAACTATCGCGTGACGCCGTTGACTTCTATTGCGGCGACACCGCACGCACCGACGCGAGAAAACTATAACCTCAACGGACCTAATAAGTTTAAGTATGCGTTTGATTCGGTGGATCCTATTGGACCTATCAACTCTCCCCCGCCAGCTACTGGCGACACTTCACCGTTGTTGCCTATCTCACCCTCAATTGCCTCGTTTAGTGCAACGCCGGCACAAGCTAGTCAACTGCCAATGCCACTAGTAGCAGGGAGTGCTATACATTTGCACTCACAGACGACGAATATGCCGGCTGTGGCACCCATGCCTCCTTTGTTGACTCCTTTGCAGACTTTGGTGCCTTTTTTAACACCGCAAAAACAGTCACCTACTACGTCAGTGATAAAAACGCTAAAAACAGAAAAGACTCATGCTGTGGAGAAGCAGGATTCATGGTAAGAGATAAATTAAAACAACAGAATACATGAACCTAATAATTGATGTTAATGAGTCGGAATAACCAAAAAGAAGTAAATTTTTTAAAATTAAATTTAAATTGTAGTTAATTACTGAAAATTAGATAGCATTTATAAAAAACATAGGCGATTGTAACTTAATTATAATGTTTATAACATGCAAGAGCTTTCGTAGAAGAACGGAAAGGATTCTTCGCTCTCATTATTTACAAAATTATTAAATTTGGGTTTCGAATACTACACATTTAAATATTTTTCTATGTGGTCAATTCTTTAATTTATTAAAATGCTCAAGAACAAGTTTTTCTTGAAACACACGTTTATGACGGTGAAAGTGAGCATCGATCGATCGCGTTGAAGTTTGATACCAACATTTGAAACGATAAAATTTGCGAAAGATTTTGGCGTTTTTAATAATTTTCAATTTTTATACGAAGTTTGCATTTTCTTGCTCAGGATTAACAGCTGAGTCGATTGATCCATATGTGTTTGCACGTCCGTATAAGACAATAAGATCCAGAGATTTAATGTGAAAAAAAATATTTATATGAAAAAATATAATTAAAATGCAATATATATAAAAAAAAACTTTTTGTTTGACATTCGTTTACAAAACAACCAAATTTCGTCCAAATCGTCCTCAATTAATATGAAAACACTTTGATGCATGCAAGGCCACGTGACAGATAACTTTAGATAGCTTTCTTGTTCTTACATATTTCCTAGTTACAAATATATTAAAGCCATTCTACACCGATAGATTTTAAATTGAAAGGTGCTATAAATTTACAATGTCAAGTTATTATTTCAAGTTAAAACGGATAGATTACATTTAAAGAGTTTGTATAAGAATCGTTAAATTTTGATAATAGTATACAACAATAGACTGTTTTTTTATAGCCTTGAAAATGATTTGGAGCTGTCGGAATCAGATGATGAACACAAAAAGGAGGGGTAAGTGACATTATAATAGCTACATAGTAAAGTACAAATTAAAATACAAATATATCTCTTTCGCATAGACGATCGGCAGCTAATAGTAGCAACAGTTCTGAGTCTGATACCAGCGAATCTGAAAGTGAGTCAAGCAGCAAAGGGGAACGGGAACTGCAACAACAAAAAAAGTCAGTGGAGCTACAGAAACATCAACTGCTATTGCAGCAACAGCAACAAAGGACTAAGAAGAAATACAGTCAAACAATAATTGCGAGTGGCCCAAATACAATAAGTGGACTTTTAACCTCTGCGGTCAACCCAGTTAACTCAGCTGGATGTAGTAACACAACAGTTGGTGGAGGAGGATGCGGCTCGAGTAGCTCCTGCATAGGCACAATGAGCAGTTCGAGTTCGTCAAACAAAACGCCGTCACCGACAGATAGCAACATTTGGATGCTGAGTCGATTCTTCCCGAAACCAGCAAACCAAGCAACTGCGGAAAATTGCGTGTCGCCCAGTGTCACCATGAAAGTACCAGGTATATTACCGGGTGGGGCACAAATTATTCCCGAGTCAATAGATGTAACAACAGCAATTGTAAAGAACGAACAACTGCACGACGAAGCTCGTCAAATACCTGAAGGTGATGAAGAGGAGGAGTTACCAGATGATCAGCAATCGCAACGCTTTAATATTTCCCTTAGCGTCAGCGTCAAGAAAGAGGGGGGAGAACAAAAACAGCAGCAATTGCTGGGAGATCAAATCAAACGCGAATCCCGTTTATCAGAATCCGCCAGTGTTAGCAGTTCAGACAGTACTGCCGGTAGTGGTACCGACGTAATGCCTTTGCCGGGACCTGGGGAAACACTTCTAATTCCAGGTGTTCCGGCAGCAATCACATCGGTGCTCCGTGGCCCACCTATAATCCACCAGAAGACACAACCCAATAGCGTCACTTTGACTCCAATTGGTCCCCTACAACCATCACCTATGCAGCGACAAAAGAAGTCTCGCAAAAAGAAGATATCAGCGCAGCTCTTGAATTCCAGCGATGAGGATGAACCTCCCACTAGTAATAATAACAATAAACACACACTGAAAATTGAAGCAACAGTCGCAGGTGCCGTTACCGCAGCAAGAACAGGGATAGTACCTATTGCCGCCGTTAAAAAGGGACGTGGTAGGCCTAGAAAATTGACGCAGCAACAAATGCAGCATCAACATGCTAAGGGTCCAATGCTGACGGCAGCTAAAAACACTCTAAGTAAGTCGGAAACTGCTGGCAGCAACAACATAGTCCCAAGTGCTTCTGGCAGTCGCAAGCGTGAACACAATAGCAACAGCAGCTCTACTGAAAATACCCCCACTAAAAAGTACAGTACAGTAACAGCATTAACAGTTGCTGTTGCTAGTAGCAGTGACGACGAGAGCAGCAGTAGCAGCAGCCATAGCACTAAGTCAAGCAACAGCAGCAGTAGTGAAAGTGAAACAGAAGCAAAAACAACACCAGCCCCATTTGTAGTAGCAACATCATTAGCTAAAAAACGAATTGTAAAGATCAATAAACTAATTGCGAACAATACCAGCAGCAGTAATAAGGCGATACGTCATTACAGCGAAGCCAGCAGCAGCAGTAGTGAAACAGGCGAGAAACAATTACAACAACATCAACAGCAGCGCTTGTTAATGTTACATCAGCAACACGAACAGTTGCCAGTTTCCCATCAAGCACAAGTCAGCGGCTATGCACGGCTAAGCAGCAGCGACTGTAGTAGCGGTGCAAGCTGCAGCGTCAGCAATAGCAGTGTATCCACCAGTGGAAGCAGTAGCAGTGATGACGATGACAATCATCTTCGCTCTGGCAGTGGAAAACGAAAAAGCGATAAAAAGAAAATTTGCACACTTACACGCATTTTTAATCCTAAAGAGGGCGGTGCCAAAAAACAGGGCCAAGTGGTTATCATTGATCAGGCAGAAGAACAACAACAACACCTGGCCGGCTTGACCGGCAAGTTACGTTGCACACCTGCTCAGGTAGTCGGTGGCGGAGCTTTGCCATCCCCATCGCGTACCACAACACCTCATTTGACCTCGTTGATGTGCAAAATATCATTATCAAAGCTATCACGAGTGCCGCTAGAGTGGTATCAGAATAGCTATAAGCTATATCCCACACCGCTTATTGAAAAGAAACAGCAACACCATCAAAAGTCTCATCAGCAAAACTACCATCAACACCAGCAACAATACTTAAACGGTCACGGAGCTACCAAGGGCCCGAATATTCCCTTTACACCAAATGGGTATTTAAGTGGATGTGGTAGTGATAGGGTAGTTCAACAGGGACTCAAACCTGAAATGGGTGTCAAGCCAGAACCTGAGCTGGAGTCGGAACTGGCTGATACCGGTTATGAGGCAAAGTTCCAACTTAACGACGTTAAGCAGGAGTTTCTATTGAAACAAGAGTTGCCAGCGCGGCGGCGCAAGCGCAGCTCCAGTTCTAGTTCTAGCCCGTATAAGGAAAAAAAGCGGAAAAAGGAGTTGCTACCAGTATTGCCCGTGTGTCTGCCTGCTAATAATCATGAACGAATATCTCGCGATAAACTCGAGCTAATAGTTCTTAAGCAACACCAAAGCCCATCAATTGAAACAGTTGCTGTTGCTTGCATACAACAGTTGCCACCAATCACCTGCAATGAAGCAGTGCAAACAACGCCACCATCATCTGTAGCTCTAGCTGCAAATCATGCACCTCGGCCTATATATCGCTCGCACTTCGATAATGAAGAGGAACATGCCAACGATGACCTCAGGTAATCAATTCAATCCATAAAAATGAGCGCGCGCTTACATAGGGTATCCACCAGATACATGTATCACGAATTAATTTTTTAAATATTTATTGCTCAAAATATTAGCCTTTTATAGCATTTTCTCCATCCATTAAACAATTTATCGATTACATACGAACAGAATTTTCCTTTTTCGTCGGTTCAGTCAGTACATGTCCAATCTATGAAAACAAATTGTAATCTGTGGGTGAAAAGCCTTTTGAATGACCTGCATGCGGTGGCGTTTTTCAATTAAGTAGATCCATGCTGGTTTTATAGGTATAGAGGTATATATATATATTTTTAATCAATCGTTCTTTTAATTTACTGAAGGGAAAACAATCTGCTGCTGCAGGAAGCGATTCGAAGAAAGCGAGCAGCTGATTCGGAACGGGACTCTTTCAACCAGATGACATTATACCTGGAGGCTATTATCTATTTTCTGCTGACAGCCGATGCAATGGAACGTTGTAACATGGAAGCAACATGGACCATGTATAAGGACACTTTGTCCCTAATTAAGTGAGTAGAATGTTGAAGAAAGTTGAATAGACAAAAGGTTAAGGGGGAAAGAAAATCTATTATTTTTTGGCGTAAATTAAATAGTCAATTTTTAAAAAAATTAGTCAATTTTTCGGAGAAATTCTGTCATTTTTCGAAGTCGGTACAAAATGAATATATTTTATATCTGTTATTTGTTTTTTGGTTCGCTGACAAATTATAAGTATAAGGAAGCTAAATCAATTCGAGTTTTGTAAATCGGATAAAAATTATGGACTGCAAAATTTACGCCATTTATTTATAAATACCCACGTACTTCCGCCACTTTGAACATTTTTTTATTTGTATTTTGTATGATTGTTAAAATTATATTAAGTATATATTAAAACAAGAAGAAAAGATATACTCGAGTTTGCTCGACTTGTTTATGTTTATGTACCGATTTGTACAGAATTCGTCTCGCATTTGCTGGGAGTTTTAATTTGCCTAGCTAAATGATTTTCGTGCCACCACTCTATCCCCGGAGTCAATGTATTTCTGGATGATCCTCTGTCATAATATCATAATATGTAGAATAGTGAAATTAAATTTGACCCTATGTAGTAGGTGAACGAAAAACGACATCAAAACTGATTCAAGTAAAATGATTGATTTCACTCACACTGACGTTTATATATTATATATTATTTATATATTATTATTTATTTTGTTTTGACTAAAACAAAATAATGCATTCAAATATATATATTTATACATTACATGTTTATAAAGATCGTGCTACCCACTCGCCAATATTAAGTTTGTTATAATATATGTACATATATATTTATTAACATTAATTCATTTTCTATTTAATTTTATTATTGTTGCCGTGTATGGGGTTTGAACCGCGAGTAACTGAAATGCTACATAGGCGCAACTATAATTTAGATAATTGAAAATTGCATTGCTTCCATGTTAATTATCTGAACTACACAACGTCCGCATAAACATATTTTAACAGTGAGCCGCAATGTAGTCACGTAACTTTCAAATTTTAAGTGCACTGTTCTATATGGTGTTGATCGATTTCTGGAGGCGGTAGGGGGTGTGGCAAAAATCCAAAACAAACAATCTGCCTGCAACTTATACAAGCACCTTGCAATTAAGTTAAGTTTCTAGCTCTAGTAGTCTCCGAGATCAGTATGTTCATACGAACGTACAGACGGGCATGGTTCAATCGACTAGGCTATTGATCCTGACCCAGAATATATATACTTTATGGGGGCACGCTTCTGTCATAAAGACATTATACCCTTAGTACCCTATGGGTGCCGGGTATAGAAAATACAAAAAAAATTAAGTTATGATTTACTTTTAATTGAATCTTTCCGCTTAACAAGAAAAATTAAACTATTGAAAAACATTATATTTTATTATATGCTACAAATCGTTCTTATTCCTTCCAGATACATTTCCTCAAAAAATCGACCCTATCAGCAACCAACAAACGGAAAACACGAATCGCACAATGTTGTGGCTATACTTAGGTAAAGAAATAGCGAATACATTTATTTTTACACACACAAATACAATATGTATTGATTCTGATTCTATAGTTTACGCTGCCAATCGTTGATATCCTTAAAACTTTATAAGCTACGACGTGCCAATTGCCGTTTAATTATTGCGAGCTGTTCAGAATTCTTTCGCACTGGCAGAGGGGACACATTTAATGGCAATACACCGTCTTCTATATCACCCTCAAATTCTGTCGGCTCACAGGTAATTTAAGACATATAGTCAATTTTGCATATTGACAGACTGACATTACTTTGAAATATTATTGTATTAACAAATTTAAATATTTTATAGTCCATATATGAATATGAATATGTTTAAAAGGTTATACGTACGGTTATAGGTTAAATTTATTACAAAGGACTGAGCTCCCAACATTCGCCATAATAATTTAGCAAATAAAATTTAAAAGGTACAAATTTAGAGATTTATAAGGTAATAGAGTTGACTAGTGAAATTAGAATTAACGGAAAAATATATATATATCGATTTTAGGCTGGGGCGATTTGTATGGAAGAAAAAAATCACCCCGGGCGCATCCAAAATTTCGATTCCGGGGGTTATTCTGAGCAAAAAGTCCACTGGACCATATGTCTACGGTGAAAATCGAGCTTGCAAGTTTTCGCAGTGGACTTTTACCACCTTAAAAGTAAGACAAGCAAAAAAAACGTTGACATAAAACTTTTATGATAAAAGTTAATTACTAACAAGTCGATTTTAAGTAAATACTTTAAACTTCAATATTTATTTTAAATAATTGTATTCGGAGCATTTTAAAAAACATTTGATCTTTTTGAAAGCCGCAGATTTCCGTTAGATTTCTAGAAAAATGCGGTTAGCGATTAGGACAGACAATTTGTTTACATTTTGTTTCAATCCTAAAACTTATAATGTGGACTAAACGATCTTTAAAAATTTGATATAGATCTAATTATAAAAATGGAAATTATGCTATTCTTGGGTATCATATAGTTGAGCCACCTTCATTTGTATAGTCGACCACTTCATTGTTTTGAAGTGTAACAGAGGAGGCTAATGTTGCTTTCTTATCTTTGTTTATTTGTTTGCTATAGAAGTACGTATAACCTTAGTTTAACAGAAAGATTTTACTGACATGTTGCAAATAAATAGTCAAAACGATTAATTACAAAATATTGCGTATAATTTAAAAGAGGTGTAAGTTATAATCGTGATTAAAATATTTAGGGCTCCGGTTCAAATACGCCACCTGGCAAAATAGTGCCTCAAGATATACACAATCAGCTGTGCAGACAAAACGAATATCTCTCATATGTTAACAACGCTCATGAGTTATGGGATCAAGCGGATCGGTTGGTACGCACTGGCAATCATATAGGTCAGTTCTAGATTTATATATATATATATATATATATATATTTCTTTATTTATTAACATTAAGTTATTCAAATATTCAAAAAAACGACTGTAATAAGTTATCATTGCATAATTCACCATTGCAGATTTTATTCGCAAATTGGATCATGAGAACGGACCGCTGACCTTGCATAGCACAATGCATGAGGTTTTCCGGTATGTCCAGGCGGGCCTTAAGAAACTACGCGACGCTGTTTCTTATCCTCAATCACAATAGTGCTGGTGCACATATACTAGCCCAACACTTACAACATTATTACCGCCCGACGTGTCTAAGGCCAAATCAGCTTATTTATATATAATATATGAAGAATTGAAACTACAACCACATCAGCACATACTTAGACATTACTTATTTCCATATGCTCAATTGCTTAAAAATCTTAGCCTATACGTGTACGAGGTTTGTTCAAAAAGTAAGGTGTAAGGTTCAAATTTCGCGGGCAACATATTTTCGACTATCGATTTTTTTGTTTTTTTATGTTGGTACATTCTTCCCTAACATCTGTACCACGTTTCAATTGAATCCCCTTTTTTGCTTGGTTGTGAGAGGCGTAAGGGTTACAAGTTGTTTTGCGTGCTCTGCGATTTTTTGCTATCGAAAAATATGTATCAAAGGATTTGCATCAAATTTTGTGTAAAAAATAAAATTAAGTGCTCCGAAACACTTGAAATGTTGACAGTAGCATACGGTGAAACTGTTCTGAGTAAAAATATGTTTACAAGTGGTACAAACTCTTCCAAGATGGCCGGGAAGATGCCAATGACGAACCTCGCTATGGACTCTGGACTCAGCACGTCAACAACTGATGAAAACGTTCAAGCAGTGAAGAAAATTGTTTTGGAAAATCGTCGAATCACTATCAGAGAAGTTGCTGAAGATGTGGGTATATCGCTTGGCTCGTGCCATGGAATTTTTTCATGAGGGCATGAGCATGAGTCGTGTGTCAGCAAAGTTTGTTCTGAAATTGCTGAATTTTGACCAAAAGAACCGTCGCATGAGCATCGCTCAAGAGCCTGTTGAATGACGTCAACGACGACCCAGATTTACTCAAAAGGGTCATAACTGATGACGAATCATGGGTATATGGTTATGATATCGAAACCAAAGCCCAATCGTCCCAATGGAAGAGCCCAGGTGAGCCAAGACCAAAAAAAAGCAAAAAATCGCCAACTTGTAACCTTTACGCCTCTCACATCCAAACAAAAAAGGGATTCAATTGAAACTTGGTACAGATGTTAAGGAAGAGTGTACCAACATAACAAAGCAAAAAAATCGTTAATATGTTGCCCACCTTACTTTTTGAACACACCTCGTATATGCTTAGTTTTGAATGATTTAATATTATACCCAAACAAACTAGTTAATTTTTATTTTATGGATTTCATTAATATTTAACTTAGCTAATTTTTACTTTCGGTCATTTTCTCGCTGGCCACATTATTAAGATTCTTGTAATATAAAAGAAAATAATAATAATAATAAAGATAATAGTTTGAAATAAAAAATTAAATAATAAGAAAGAATTACGAAGAGAACTCATGTACTATATGACAAGGAAAGATAACTAAGAAAATGTTGAAACAAGTATGGTTTTTATTAAATTTACATAGTTATATTCTAATTATATATAATTATGTTTGTAAATTGAAAAATTTATTCTTAATTATTATTTTTAACATTAAGAGAAAGCAATCACGTTTTTAGATTAAAATTTCGTGAATGAAAAATATACATTTATATATATTTAAAATATATCGCATATAAACCTAATTTTAGTTTTACTTCTATAATTTTAATTTTTTCTGGCACATTAATAATCACAATAACGAAAGAACTAATAATGCGTTTGAAATAAAAACAAAATACATACAGGACACATAAATGGCACAAATCAAAATTGTATGTTTGAACGATGTTTTTGGTGGTGTTGTACATCGTATTTTCAAAATTAAGATTCCAAATATTTTCCTAACTCTTCTAGTTGTTGTACAAAAAATTAAGAATGTTACAGTTATCACTTTTAGTTTAGTTTTAATCTTTATTTTCCTGGGAAATCTTAATTTTGAAAATACAATTCCTATTTGTGCTAAAACAAACACATCAATTAAAATATATTTGCCTCTAATCGACAAAAAATTAATATACAATATTTAATTAATAAAAAAATGTTTAGTATATATACACACATTTATACACATTTTTAATATGTCAAAAATCATAAATTATTTATACAAGACTACAAAACTGCAAGCAGAAAAAAAATAACCAAATGCAACAAAATAATTTAAGTCATTATATGAATAAGTCATTATTTGCATACTTAACCATAAATACACTTACAAAAGAAATGATTGTGTGTATATTATAAAGCAAAATTAAAATCAATATATGGTTCTGGGGAAACAAACACTAACTTTCACCTAATAATATTAGAATAGATGAGATGTATAGATGAAGTCAAATAAAAAGTCACCAATAAATACGCTACTCCAGCAATGGGTGGAATTTTTTAACAACTTCAGCTCCTATAGAAGCGCAATATATGATAAAAATCCATATATGATAGTTAATTGAATTCTGAAAAATGAATGAAGAGCAATGAATATTAAAGTTAAAACATATTTCAGGGTTTTTTAATTGTGGTTCATTAATATGTATCAGGTGAACTTTCATCTTCTAGGGTATGTGTTAAGTCTGCGAAATATTAAGAACAGTAGATGAGATAATATATATTGTTAAAAAATAATTGGTTGCCTGCTTTTTTTTTATTTTAAAACTATATCTTTTATATAAAGTGCAACTTATTCTCTAGATACACCTTTAAAAAACTATAACAAAGAAAAATATATATCTATTATTATCTTTTTAAATCATTTTAAACATATTATGAGTATACAGTTTGCTAGCTATTTTGAGTACAATTCTTTCAATTGTTTGATATATTTGGCCCATAAGTTGACAGTATGCTTAATAAAATTAGGA
>JBAMBR010005700.1:0-19306 GCA_037044475.1 Zaprionus obscuricornis | reverse complement strand
AAAAAAAATTTTGTTAGCGTTGACCTTAGGCTACTCAGCTCGGTCATTTGTTCGACTCAAAAACAACCACTATTTCATTGGCGCAGTGACAAATAAGTTCAACCATCAACCTGGACTATAAATCCAATTCGGTTATCCAAAAAAAAGGTGGATGAAACAATTAAATAACAAAATACAATCAAAAAGCTCATAAGTCCAACGGCACAGCGAAAAAAATTAAGTTAAATAAATAAAATAAAAATTAAACATAAAATTAAGCAACAAAGACAAAAATTAAACAAATAAGTGAAACATAAAGTTTAAGAAGAACTAATCAATTATGTGAACAATAAAATTCAAATTTTAAATTAAGCAACAAATTAAAGACAAACTCAAACAAACAAAGTTTTAAAAAAAAAAAAATTTAATCAATTAAACTGAGCAAATAAATATAAAGTAAAATTTAAAAAATGGCTCAACCAGTTACACCTATACATTAAACAAAAATCCCTTTAAAGTAACCAAAAACGTAAAGCAAACAGATTCTGACCATTTTAAAATCACTAACAGAATTAGAGTCACCCACTATTGCAAAACACAGTTTAAACGAAATAAAATTAATCAAGTTCCAATCCCACTGGTCCCTGGTATACAGTGATTTTATTGCTTCTCTTAATCACCACAGGCTACACTCAACAAATTAAAATAAATAATATCGATACCAATCATGACTACCTTCTCTTTTCAAGTAAACCAATTCAAATGCCATTAGCATTTGAGCATCACTGCTTAAAAATAAATTTAACGGAAATTGACACTAGGTAACAAGGTACTCAATAACACTGACTCACACAGAATCAAATGTTGTATAATAAATTACTTAAAGAATTGACTGGAATAACTTTACATCAAAAACAAACAGACAGAAACGAGGAATTTTTAACATATTGGGATCCGTATACAAATACCTTTTTGGAACACTCGACAAAAACGATATTCTATAAATTCAGCAAAATTTAGAGACTCTTGAACAAAATTCAATTAAAAATCATGAATTAAATGATGTAAAAAGTTTGGTAAATCACAGAATCGATCAAATTAAACATTATGAAAATAATCGCAATTAACGCTATTAAAATAGATCCCGATCAAAATGGTTAGACTACTTACTTAGACTACTTACTTTGAAAATAAGAACAAAATCTTTAATCAAAAAAATTAAGAAATAAATAATGAATGTGTCACAAATATAATTAATCGCAAAAATCCAATTTGTAATTTTATACCAATACCCACAAAAGAAAAGATTAAATATGTCGAGCTCAATGTAATATTAACATGGAACTTGACTGAAACTACCATTATACAAAATTGTCAAAAACTAAATACTAACATAACAATAACTGGAAATAAAATTCTAAGAGTGACACAATGCAGATTTGAAATTGGAAACATTATCTTAAGCGAAAATTATTTTCAGCCAGAAATAGACCTTCACCATTATATTAAGACTATAAAACACAATGAGATTATAAAACTAATCTCACAAAATAATAATACACTTTACATTATTATAGCATTCATAATTTCAACTATTCTTGCATTATGCCTATACTCAAAATATGTAACCACAAACCCAATTATACTTTTATACTTAAAAATGAAAAAACGAACAAACAATTCTTAAAATGCATCACAAGGAATAGAAATGCAACAAAATCCATTGCTCACATTGTACCCAACAGTTCCAGCCTAAGCATAGGCTTCTCTTTAAGGGAAGGGAAGTGACATATTCTCCTCCATACTACTTTTGCATTAGGACAACAACGGTCCAAGACTTTAATTAAACTATAAAGTAAATAAACAATAACGCGAAAGCTTCTGAGCTTTACAATATTCAATTAGAGCTGCGCATCGCACTCAAATCCAATAATCATAAACATAAACATAAGCACAATAGCCACATATTTATTTAGAGCTGCGCATCGCACTCATCACTGTAAGCAATATTAAATTGGAGCTGCGCATCGCACTCAAACCCAATAATTGTAAACATAAGCGCAATAGACACATACGCAAGAATTGACACTTAAACCCAATAATTGTAAACATAAGCGCAATAGCCACAAAAGCAAGAATTGTAAAGAAATAAAACTAACCAAGAAGACGTAAGATTTTCTGTGCACCATTAATTTAGTCTTAAGATTATACTGAAATAAAGGAGACGTTTCTCTCGTAAAAATTTTCTTTATTCGGATTTTTGTTAGCGTTGACCTTAGGCTACGCAGCCCGGTCATTTGTTCAGCTCAATAACAACCACTATTTCATTATATAAATTAACAAATTATGTTATTTGTTTTATAAAAAAAACCAAAGTGGGATTGACCCCACAACTGATTTATTGAGTTTGCAAATTAGATCTAACTCTTAAGACAATCATAATTCATTTTAAATGCTGTCCACTGCTGTCGCTGCTGCTGTTGGAGTTGTCGCCGCTGCCGGTGGTGTCGCTGCCGCCGCCGCCAATGTTATCGCTTTGGGTGTCGGGTTAACAGCCTGGGTCCCACGGTGGTTCCACGTTGCAGTCGTGGTTGATTTGGCCAATGCCTTTGGCCAATGCACTCTAGCTGCATTTGCACTTATGTGTTGTGCAAGTATGCCCTTAAGGCAAGTTTGTTCTTAACTCCTCCCCCTTTAAATACGAACGTCCTCGGACGCAATGAAGTAACGTTTTTGCATACCGCTGGGGCCTGCTTCGGAAATCGAGCTGGTCACTTCTGGGGTATCTTTTATCTCGTGTGATCCCTTGTGACATCTTTGCTTTAGGGTTCATACGATGAATGCGACGAAGTCCCTAAGAGCGTTGTATTAACTAAGGATGCAGTGCTCTCTTTTTGGGTGAGCAGCTCTAGTTTCTTTGTGTTGTGTGTTGTTCAGCATCTGAAGTCAGAGTACTTCCTCCATCTTGCTCTCAGTTCCTAGTAGCTGGAACAGTGGGGGTCGGGCTTCTGCGTATGTTGCCTCTCTGACCGTGTACACTTCATCGGCAATTTGGACCGTGGAGTTATGGAGCTGTATCAGGAACATTCTTTTCAGAGTTCTTTCTTTCTCGTCGATCCATATTGGTCCATTAAAATCGTTATCAGTATCGTTCCTGGCACCAGTTCTTCATGGTCTGTTATGTGTTGGCTGTTCGTGGTTTTACAGTGCGGCATTTGGTTGCTTAATAGAGGGGGTATACAAGTGTGTATTGCTAAGTCTACTAAGTTATTTTTGTTACAAATCGTTTTTTCGTTGTGTGTCTCACAATTATTTTTATGGCAAAGATTGTGTTTTTACATTTGATTACGTTTTCGTATTTTATGTCATTTACAATTTTTCCCTTTTTTACGGGTTTTAGCAACATGGCATCACATACAGAATCTGATATTAATGGTATATTAACCATGTACAATAAGCTTTTGCCATTTGTTTATATTTTAATTTTTGAAAATTCGAGTAGCTCTTCTATGTTTATGAACATGACCTTTTCTTTTTCTAAAATTTGCTCTACTGCAATGACTTCGGACTCTGATAAAATGATTGAATTTATTGTATTTGTTTTTGCCCAGTCTATTGCATTTACAAGATTTTTATGTCATCCTTAAATATCTGGATTTTGTATTTTGTTTTTTCGTTTTGAAAATCTCTATTATTTTGCGTTGCTTTAACTATTGTATTAGTTATTTGACTTAGCTCGTTTAGCCTAGTGTTTATGACTTTGTCTATTGTTGTTTTCGAGCTGTCCATATATTTTCGAGACTAGAATCTCGTGATCACTGTGGTCCGGCGTGCCGTCCAACCATTTCCACGCTGTGCCCAACGCGTCTATGGCCCTAGCTGCTCTTTTAGCTGGCTTAAGTCTACGTAGATCGATTCTAATATTAGATAGTTCGTATTTAAAGAAAGGGACTAACTCGTGAGATGAATATATTTTGTTAATAACCTCCTCTATTTCGCCGAAAGCTTCTTCATATTCCGCCATATTGAATATGTGGATTATCTTGAATGTTCCATTTTGCATTGCTGCAGCACCCGTCTTAATTGGTATTAGCTGCGAGTGGGAATAGTTTAGTATAGTTGCCAACCCGAGGCATGTTGGCAGGAAAAATAGTCTGGAAAACAGGTGTTATACACTATTTTTCCTGATTGGCTTCTGATGGTTGTGTTCCTATCTTCGGCACCTATTTCTTTTTTGTATTTTGGTGATTTTGAGCCTAGCATTTTTTGTCTATCTTAACATAAATTTCGTCCACTTTGCTAAATCTTTTTATAAAGCTCTTCTTTTGGTTGTTATGTTATGTTATGTCTTCTTCTTGCTTTTTCTTTAAATTGTTAGTAATATCTTTGCGTGCATTGTCTAAAGTTTGGGGGTCTGTGATCTGACGGTGACCGAAAAATATATCTATTCATTTTGGTGGTTAAGTGAATTGATGCATTGTATTCCTGTACAGCTTGAAGATTATTTCTTCGAATGTAACTGGACCAGAATCTTTGCTCAAGCATCTTATGATTTCTGTCAGTCTTTCTTTCTTTCTTTCTTTTAAAATCCGGACTAGTTCCTCTTCTGTATAATTTTTTCTCTTGACAATATGTCGATGGTAGATGGGAAAGGGTATGAGGAATTCTTCGGAATCCTCGTCTGCTGTTAACAGGAAAAGCTGGTTTTTTAAAACGTTAATTGGTACGTTTTCTACCGGTATTAGGTTATGCGAAGAACTTTGGTCACTGTGAATTGTTGCTGTTGTCGAATTCACTTGAGTGTCGGCTGGGATTCTGGACAGAGCATCCGCTACTACATTCGAGGTACCTGGCTTATATCTCAGCTCATGGTTATATTCCTCTACGTAGCTCTTCCAGCGCTTCAGTTTCGTGTTGTTATTCTTTGCACTGAGGTCAAAAGCCAGAGGTTGGTGATCGGTGTAGATCACTACTTTACCAGTTCCGTATAGGTACATTCCCAAACTCTGGAGGGCCCATACTATCGCTAGCATTTCTTCTTCGTTGGCAGCGTAGTTTTCCTGGGTTTTAGTGAGCGTGCGTGAGATGAAAGTAATGGGTTGAGAATCTTGTTCGAGTACCGCACCGATAGCGAAGTTTGAGGCGTCGGTGGTTAGTTGGAACTCTTTATTGAAATTGGGATAAGATAGGACGTCGTCTTGGCAAGCTAACGTTTGTCGTATCTTGTTAAAGGCGTCTATTGCGTCTTTATCGATTTCTATTTTTGTCTTGTTTGAAATGTTTTTAGACATACGACCGTTTTCGCCTCTAAGCAGGCTTTTGAGTGGTTTGGCCAGCTTGGCAAAGTCGCGGATAAATCTTCTATAATAACTGGCTAATCCCAAAAATGATCGTAATTCTTCCAGAATTTTAGGAGCTGAGAATCTCTCGATTACCTTCACCTTTTCGGCGTTAGTTTTAATGCCGTGCTTTGAGATAGTGAATCCCAAGAAATTTACTTCTTCTCTGAAGAATTCGCACTTGTCTATTTGGACTTTCATATTAGCCTTACTCAATGTTTCGAATATGGAATTTAAGTGTGAAGCGTGTTCTGTTTCGGACTGACTGAAGACTATGATATCATCGATGTAAACGTAGCATATTTTCCTACATGTTCTGTTAGAATGTCGTCCAACGCTCTTTGAAATATCGATGGTGTGTTCTTAAGGCCGAAGGGAAGGCGAGTGAACTCATATTTTCCACCGTTAATTGCAAATGCTGTTTTTTCTATGTCTTTCTTCGTCAAGAGGATTTGGTGAAATCCGCTTTTTAGGTCTAGGACTGAGAAATATTTGTTATCGCTCATTTGTGCGATTATTTCTCCGATCTCTGGGTTAGGCTACTTATCCGAAATAGTGACCGAATTAAGTTTTCGATAGTCTATGATTATCCTATACTTTTTTTCTCCGGACGCATCTGCTTTTTTTGGAACTATCCACACGGGAGTGTTGTAGGGTGACTGTGAGGCTCTTATAACGTCATCTTGTAGCAATTGATTAATTTGTTTCTCAACTTCTGGTCTTAGTGAAGCTGGGTAAGGGTAGTGTTTACTATACACCGGTTGGTCTACTCTAGTGGTGTATGTCAGTTTTTCGTCATTTTCGAAATAGTTCTGCATATTTCCGTTTTTGATGTTGATGTTGATGCCGTTGTTGATGTTGATGCTGCTACAATTTTTGGTGTCGCTGTATAAGCCGTTTCTGCCGCAGTTTTTGTTTCAGGGTAATTTATGTATTCACCTTTACAGCTTTTTCTATTTATATTTACTTTTATATTAATATTTTTATTTCTTTTTAGCAGGTTTGGCGTTACTGTGTGAGCAGACGGGGCCAAGTCTATGAGTGCACACGCCCCCGCACCACTGCACAGCACATCACTTTTTTGGCCAAGACAACTGTCCGCCATGTCAGGATTTTTCCAGGGAAAGTTGGTGCCATAGCACTGCCGTTTTTGTTGTTGTTGTTGTTTTTGGTTTGTAGATATTTGGCATATTTCTAATTTATTTTCTTTCTTTTCAGAAATTTGCGTAGTTTGTGGCTGCTCGTGGACGAAAAAGGCGCCTTCAATGTTTGTATCTGGATCCAGTGCTATTACCGTTTTTGATGTTGATGTTGATGCCGTTGTTGATGTTGGTGCTGCTACAGATGTTGGCGCCGCTGTAGGAGCCGTATCTGCCGCAGTTTTTGTTTGAAGGTAATTTATGTATTCACCTTTACAGCTTTTTCTATTTATATTTTTTTTTTAGTTCTATTCTCTGCCAGAGGCGAGAATCATTTATTTCAGCATTTTAATACACTAGCAGAGCTAGTGCATTTTTAATGGGAAAGTATACAAAATATGGCTTAGCAACATTGTTTGGCAACATTGCTCTCTCCGCTTGCCTATCGATTACATGGTTTTTAGCTAAACCGATAAAAACATAAATACACATTGCAAGAAGAAGACGCCATAAGTTTCGTTTAAAAGCTCTGCTTCTTCTTACTGCCAAAAATGGCAGAAGAAGAGAGCAGAACAAAACAAAACAGAAACAAATGGTAAACAAGACACTGACTGACGATTTACAAAAATATAAAAAGGGACAATATACAAGTCTGGGGTCGAAATTCCTCTAATTCGCAGAACTGGCGTTCTGAATGAGTCTTGGTGTGGAGAACCTATTTGTCACCTGCCTTGGTGGCAGAGGAAGGGGTTGTTGTCTTATCTTTGGCACGAACGAATTTAGTTGTTCTTGGTTTTCTACCAAACTGCACAAATGAACAGTATGGCTCAAGTCTTTGGGCTCTTTGATGACCAATAGACGTGGTAAGTCGCCGTTGAGGCCCCTCACAAATGTGTCCAAGTCTTTGCCTCGGTAACTATCGGTTAGTGCTCTGATCACTTCTAGATATTCTTAGTGAGCTCCAATTTGGTTTAGAATCAAGGAGAGCTGATGATACACTACTTGATAGAATTCAGCGATGGTCATACGACCCTGGGTTAGAGAAAACATCTGATACTCGAGAGTTTTTAAATCTCGATTATCAGCATAATGTGCTGTAAGACATTTTGAAATAGCCCTCCAGTTCATTGGCGTATTGTACGATTCTAGAACCGCATCAGCTTCACCAACTACTTTAGTACGTATGGCAAGAGTCATCAAGTAAAATTTATATTCGGTCAACGTTTTTCTTCCACGAATTGAAAGCGGTTTTGTCCCCAGAGAATTCCTTGATTAGCTTAGTAACCTGGGGTATTCCCTGTCGCTCTTCTCCTACTCTAGGTCCTACTAATGGAATGTCAGTGAAATTGTCGTGTCCGAAGTTTGGACTAAGCATTTGCTCCCTTTGGAGTGTCTCTTTTATCATTCCCATAATTACGCTTCTCAATTCGGGGGTGGTCGTAGGGGTACTACCACCTGTCGGTCCGCTAGTGGTCGTTCGGCTAGTGCCGGCGGCGATGTCTAATCTAGGATACGATAGTTTGATAGTTTTTTTTTTTTGAATCGGACCACTATACTGTTGGGACAGCGTTTGGAGCACTTTTTATCACTATTATTTAATGTCTAATTAATGTCAACGCTCTCAAGTATAACATCCGGCGAATCTTCTACCGTGGTTGCTTGGATATCCTCCTTTTTGTCCTGCGGCGGTGTGGGGGAGCGACGGTGCCACAGGTGACTTGGGATCCGCGACAGCACTTTTTTTTGGTAGCCGTCTGCGAATGGATACTACAGACGGAGTCGGCGGTACAAATGTTTTAGACCCAAAACTTGTCCTGTTCTTTTGAACAATCGCACTCGCGGTATGTGGCTCTTGTGAGGCACTAGGACGAGGAACACGGCGTGGCGTTGGGGCACTGGTACTAACGCGATGTCCTTTTCGTTGTCAGGAGACGATTTCGGGTCCCTGCACGGGCGCCAATTAACATATTATGTTATTTGTTTTATAAAAAAAACCAAAGTGAGATTGACTAAAAATAAAACTTTTAACGTAAATTTTTTAGTTTTTTTATATAATTTTTTTATACTCGGTGCACATTGGGTATTAAGAGTATATTGAGTTTGTGACTGCAGCAAATGTATGTATCACCCATAAGGAGGCGTGGCCGACCCCATAAAGTATATATATTCTGACTCAGGATCAACAGCCGAGTCGATTGGACCATGTCCGTCCGTCCGTCTGTACGTCCGTATGAACACACAGATCTCGGAGACTACAAGAGATAGAGACTTAATTTTTTTTGCAATGTGCTTGTAGTGTTTGCAGGCAGATCAAGTTTATTTTGGATTTTTGCCACGCCCCCCGCCGTCTCCCGATAACCATTTTGAGCACACCCAGCCAAGCTAGACTGAATTTTGATACAAAGTAAGAATATGTTTGCCTGACCGTTGTGTGAAAATTTGGTATAGATCGGATAATTAACATGGAAGTTATACACATTTCAAATACCAAAAGTTAAGAGGCGTCTCTATAGCGTACGCTTGCCTGCTGCTCTCAGCCCACACACGGCAACATTAACGTAGTGTTTTTTCTTTCTCACACTTGTAAAGAGTGTGGCTCAGTGGTTACAGGGTTGAACTTGCGTGCAAGAGGTCCGCGGTTCGATTCTAGAGGCGATTTTTTTTTAATTTAACTTAAAATTGGCGAGTGCGCAGCACGAGCTAAATAAATACAATATATAAATACAGATTCCGCTTATAGCGACTTTCAAGGGACCTACGATTTTACGTCGTTATACCCGGAAGACGCACTAACCGAAAGTAGTTTGTATGTATAAGTTTGCATGGGGACCAATCAAGCCAACGAGTTTTAGGCGCAGTAACCGGACGGACGCTATAAGCAGAGTCGTTATAACTGGATTCTACTGTATATCGTATATAAATATAAATATATTACTTTGGGCACCGAGTATTATATAGTCGAGCATACTCGACTATAGCTTCCTTACTTGTTTATTATTATATTTTTTCAGAATTGTCTAACATTTGTAAAATAAGTATCGTAAAACTTCCATCCATCTCTTTAAAAATCCTAGTGCACCCATTTCTCTAAATATTATCATAATAATAATAATAATTATCATAATATATATTATCATCTATATCATATCATTCAAAAAATATTATTATTAATCTTGACTTTACGATCAAGAGATATCGCTAGAAACCAGAGCATATCATCGTCTGCATACAGGAGAAGGAGATAACTGAGGCCAAGTTATTTATAAATAAGATAAACAAAAGTGGCAAAAATTACTGCTTAGAATGGGAACTTTTAAAACAAGGGGCTCTTTGTGAAAAGAGTCTAAGTAGCAAAAATCCATTTCGAGAGAAAACCAAGCAGATGAAATTTTTCAAATAGAAGATTTACCGGGTTTATTGCTTTACTGAAGTCGGTATAAGCAACATTAGTTAGCATATTATTTGGAAAACCTTTAATAACAAATGAGCGCTCAAATAAAATTTAATTTAATTTTAATCGATTTTTGCTTTTTATGAATTGAAAAAATGAATGATTCCTTCCAATGGAACGGTTTATTGGTTTATTGAAAGAGAGATTAAATCGATTAAGTAGTGGTTGGCACAATGTGTCCACACAGTAGCGGAGGAAGCCACCTAGAACACAATCAGGTCTAGGAGAACCTAAAGCTTAAGATTAGCAACGATTATTAATTTGGGGAAAAAATAGAATTAGCGCTTACTAACTGGGTTTGAGGAATTTGCAAGGTTTGATATAAAATCGTTTGAAAACACTTTAAAAACAACTTGGCAATTGCATGATCAGAAGCAGCTTCATTATTTTCAAACGACATAGAAAAAGTGACTGTTTTACTATTTCCGTTAACAAATCAATAAAACTGCTTAGATTTCCGAAAGAATTGGACCCTACTGCGGTCTTAATAGTATTATTAAGAACGAGCGTTAAGCACGGACGTACACTGTCAAATCGGATGTTTTTAAAAAAATATATTATACAAAATAAATTCTAACGTAAATTACTTAAATGCGTTTAGTGCTTACAATCAGTCAAATAATTTGGACTCCTCACATTTCGATTCAAATAAATTTTACTACTGTCCCGGCATGTATCGGATTATATTAATAATTAATAATTTTGGGCCTCTTGCGAAATAAAGCAATGGTGTCTCGTATTTTAACGTTAGAATACATATTAATTTGTATGTTCCATGTAGTTCTTACTATGTCTGGTATTTACGCCTTTAAGAAGGTTAAGGTTATACGCTTAATTTTTAAATTTTGTCTGCTGTAATTGTTGTCATTAATTATTTGCTTTCATTATTTCCTGTCTTTACACTGTCTACCACTTTTCCCGTTATTGCCATAACACTCAAAAATAATCTTGAAATCATATTTTTGGATATGTCACAATATGAATCGTATAATATATTTATACGTTTACTTTTTCCATTATTTTCTATTATTCCCCCATTTTGCGTAACGTACTTCACGGATAGCTTATCAACCCTTGTGGCGTTTACAGGTAGTTATGCTGGGGCAGGTATACAATATTTTATACCCGTATTTTTAGTTTATTTTGCTCGGCGTACGTGCTCAGAACTTTTGGGCATCGGGATCGTAAATCACTTTCAAAGTCCATTCAAATCGAATATTTGGCTTGTGCTGGTATTAATATGGTCCATCCTATGCATCATTTTAGTAACGATTAATTTATTTTATTAACAAGAATATATAATATACAATATAGATAATAATGTATTATATTGTAATTGGTTGTGATAATACTAATCAATCAAAAAGTTATATTTATATTTTACTATTTAACATATTAAATTTCGAATTAATAAGTATATATTAACTACCTAATAATCAAATTAAATTTAAAAAATGTATTGCGATACAAAAAGGAATATTTTTGCAACACTTTTTCCTCGCGGCAATTCGTTCTTAAAAACAGCCATACTTAAATCCAATTCAATATCCTGTGGACATTCCAATGACTTTTTAAGAATGAGATTTACCTGATTTTTGTCTTTTAATGTACTGGAAAAAATAATAAATTAGCGAATTTATATTATAAAAACTTTTAAGTAAAAATTTGTGTTACTCGAAATAATTGTCGTTTGCTTTTTCAATGTTGGGCCCGACTTGAAGGTGCCCTATTTTCAGATCAAAATCAATATCATCATACCACATCGGGCCACAAAGCGTAAATATCTTTCGACCTGGTGGTATAAGTAATTTTGACAGAAATGTTATAAAATTATAAGTATATGTAGATGGTTTTGTATAGCACTCTTCACCATCGCAAAATTTGGTATTTTGTCGGCAGCGACTATAATAATATTCAAGATATATATGTAATTAATATATAAGAGTAAATGGAGAAATAATCTGTGTTGATATTTTACTTTTTAAGCTCAGGATCGTTTATGTAGCCAGGGGGCAATTTATTGTAGTGCATTTACTGCCACGTTAGTGCAAATGTCGTGCTAAAAAATATAAAGAGATAAAGCTGGTAAACATGTTTACCAGCTTTATCTCTTTATATTTTTTAGCACGACATTTGCACTAACATTCGTGGCTAAATGCACTACAATAAATTGCCCGCCTGGCTACATAAACGATCCTGAGCTTAAAAAGTAAAATATCAACACAGATTATTTCTCCATTTACTCTTATATATTAATTACATATATATCTTGAATATTATTATAGTCGCTGCCGACAAAATACCAAATTTTGCGATGGTGAAGAGTGCTATACAAAACCATCTACATATACTTATAATTTTATAACATTTCTGTCAAAATTACTTATACCACCAGGTCGAAAGATATTTACGCTTTGTGGCCCGATGTGGTATGATGATATTGATTTTGATCTGAAAATAGGGCACCTTCAAGTCGGGCCCAACATTGAAAAAGCAAACGACAATTATTTCGAGTAACACAAATTTTTACTTAAAAGTTTTTATAATATAAATTCGCTAATTTATTATTTTTTCCAGTACATTAAAAGACAAAAATCAGGTAAATCTCATTCTTAAAAAGTCATTGGAATGTCCACAGGATATTGAATTGGATTTAAGTATGGCTGTTTTTAAGAACGAATTGCCGCGAGGAAAAAGTGTTGCAAAAATATTCCTTTTTGTATCGCAATACATTTTTTAAATTTAATTTGATTATTAGGTAGTTAATATATACTTATTAATTCGAAATTTAATATGTTAAATAGTAAAATATAAATATAACTTTTTGATTGATTAGTATTATCACAACCAATTACAATATAATACATTATTATCTATATTGTATATTATATATTCTTGTTAATAAAATAAATTAATCGTTACTAAAATGATGCATAGGATGGACCATATTAATACCAGCACAAGCCAAATATTCGATTTGAATGGACTTTGAAAGTGATTTACGATCCCGGTGCCCAAAAGTTCTGAGCACGTACGCCGAGCAAAATAAACTAAAAATACGGGTATAAAATATTGTATACCTGCCCCAGCATAACTACCTGTAAACGCCACAAGGGTTGATAAGCTATCCGTGAAGTACGTTACGCAAAATGGGGGAATAATAGAAAATAATGGAAAAAGTAAACGTATAAATATATTATACGATTCATATTGTGACATATCCAAAAATATGATTTCAAGATTATTTTTGAGTGTTATGGCAATAACGGGAAAAGTGGTAGACAGTGTAAAGACAGGAAATAATGAAAGGAAATAATTAATACCAATAAGTACAGCAGACTTAAAGTCTTTATAAACAATTTTGTAAGGTAAGAAATTAAGCGTATAAAGATCCTCGACCTGCTCAAAGGCGTAAATACCAGACATTGCAAGAACTACATAGAACATACAAATTAATATGTAATCTAACGTTAAAATTCGAGACACCATTGTTTTATTCCGCAAGGGGGCCAAAAGTCCAGGAAGAGAGTGGTGGCACATAAACGAGTAGATACAGGCGCCAAATAAAGAGGGGATTCCATTAATTTTAAACCCAGCAGGATGTCCTTTTGCGCCATTGAAAACAATTAATTTCATTGCAATACATATCATGAAGGTAAATGCTAGTCGTAATCAAATTAGAAAATAAAAAAAACAAAGATAAGTTATTTTATAAAAAGCTTTTCAATATTTTGATTAAACTCACCTACCCACCGACAAAGAGCACTGAATACTTGTAAATATTTTGTTTTCTGTACACCAAAGAATACGAGTGGTCCAAAAATGAATTCAAAGACAATTAATATAATCCGATACATGCTGCGACTCGAGATCGTGTGTTCCTTCCAGCATTTCCGCTCGTCGTTACTTTTAAAATCTCCGGGAAAGTAGTACAATTTATTTGAATCGAAATGTGAGGAGTCCAAATTATTTGACTGGTTGTGAGCACTGAACGCATTTAAGTAATTTAAAGTTAGAATTTATTTTTTATAATGTATTTTTTTATAAACATCCGATTTGACAGTGTACGTCCGTGCTTAACGCTCGTTCTTAATAATACTATTAAGACCGCAGTAGGGTCCAATTCTTTCGGAAATCTAAGCAGTTTTATTGATTTGTTAACGGAAATAATAAAACAGTCACTTTTTGTATGTCTTTTGAAAATAATAAAGCTGCTTCTGATCTAGGTTTCATTTTTCCAATTCATAAAAAGCTTGATTAAAACAATTTTATTTGAGCGCACATTATTTGTTATTAAAGGTTTTCAAAACAATATAGAAACTAATATTGTTTATACCGACTTCTATTTGATTTCTAAATAACATCTCGAAATGGATCTTTCATTTTTGCCAATTAGAATAAACAAATTCTAATTATAAATAACTTGGGCTCAGTTATCTCCTTCTTCAAAGTACTTGTATATGCAGACAATGTTATGCTCTGGTTTCTTACTCATTAAAATAATCTAAGGATATTTCTCGATCAATTGAAACTTGGTACAGATGTTAGGGAAGAGTGTACCAACATAACAAAACAAAAAAATCGATAATCGAAAATATGTTGCCCGCGAAATTTAAGCCTTACACCTTACTTTTTTGAGCCCACCTCGTATACCTATAACGTTTAAAACCTCTAGGACTAATTTCTTACTTCATGATCCAATTGCTCTGAGTATAATGTTCTTTTCATTATTATTACCTATTTAGCTGAAAACTAACTTAATGTAGTTTGTAGTTTACTATTTATATAATTATTTTAATAACTATATTTACATTCCTTGTATCTTTTTACTTTTTAGTTTGGACAGGAGTTCACAACGCCCCTTACAAAGAGTGGCAGACCCAAAAAAGTATATATACTCGTAATCAGTGTCGTAAGAAGAACAATCGGCTGAAAACTGTGTTTTTTGTAAGTTAAGCCTCTAAGGGTATGAAAACTTAGGCCCACCGAAAATAGCTGTTTTTTTTATTTCATTTCATATTATTTCTTGTATTATCAATATTTTTATTTTCAATGATTTACCTCTTTCCATGCTTTATTACTAGTAGCTAATCTCTTTCAATATTGAAATTTTTAACTAATTTGTTTTTTTAAACATAACATTTTATAATCCTTAATACTATATTTTTTCAGAATTGTTTAACAATTCGATATATTTTATATTTAATTTTATGTTTAACACTACAAAAATATATACACACAAAAGTCTGCGTAGAAATCTTTGAAGTTGTGTGGCATGAAATATTGTGCGATTACTAAAAAGAGACCAAAGGAAAAGAAAATTCTGTTCTGGAACGAAAAAGTATTTTTAGATGGAACATCTTTTAGAAAGATTGCTCCCCTAGTTGGTAGAGCTCTCTCCTCCATCCAAAAAAATAAAAGTAATTCTACCGGTAGTATCTTTCCAAATGTTTTATCTGTCCGCTCTTCGTTGCTAACGGAGCACGGACAAAGCGCTGTTGTTAAGTGTATTCGGCGTAATCCCAGAATGACAGCCCATTAAGTACTGATCTAAATCCACGGTTTCGGAGGATATGGTACGCGATATTAAAAAAAAAGGCTGACACCATAGCATAGTTGCTCGTAAAAACTTATGATTTCCGAAGTCAATAGGCAAAAGCGTCTATCTTTTGCAAATGAGTTTATTCTCAAATTAGAGTAATCTCTGCATCTTTGGAATTAAAAGAAAATTTATAGTATAGGGGGAAGCATGAGAAGCGTTCGACAAAGAAAATTTAGTCGGCACTATTAAACACGATTGAAGTGGCATAATGGTGTGGGGGTGTATGCAAGCAAGCGGCGTGGGAAACATAACTTTTATTGAATCATTTTTGAATCAAGGTCTATATATTCATTTTGGAAAATAATTCAAGGCAAAGTGTTAAAAATTGGGTCTTAAACGTAAAACGACCCAAAGCATACATCATAATAGACATAATTTGACAATGGAACTTGTAAACTCGAT
Organism: Zaprionus obscuricornis; assembly: GCA_037044475.1. Taxonomy (NCBI): domain Eukaryota; kingdom Metazoa; phylum Arthropoda; class Insecta; order Diptera; family Drosophilidae; genus Zaprionus; species Zaprionus obscuricornis. Next base: position 3,394 of record JBAMBR010005700.1, on the reverse strand, counting down.
GTCAAAACGCATTGCAGCGAGGAGCGTACTCTAAAAGTTATTGAAAAGTTTATAATCTATTTGCATGTATATATTTTTTAGTGTTCAACTTAAAATTAAATATAAAATATAATCAATTGTAAAAGAATTCTTAAAAAATATAATATTGAAATGAATAAAATTTAGTTATGTTAAAAATTAGTTAAAAATACATATATAGCTGCAAAACTTGCGTTTGAAGTTTTTTTAGTCTGTTTTTTTTTTTTTTGTGTTCGTAGATTTATGTGAGCGAGTGTATATACTTTATGGTGTCGGCCACGCCTTCCTAAGGACATTGCATGCATATGCTCGTTGCACAGTCATTCTACCTTCCGTACCGTGTGGAACAAGTAGGAAAGCTTCTGTCGAGAATGCTCGACTGTATGATGCCTGGTACGCAAAAAATGTAAAAATTACATAACTTCCATTCAAAGGAAGTTTTTCTAAACAGAAGAATTCTGAATTGTAGCTATAAAATTCGCCGTGTCTCGGGTACCGGGTATCAAAATACAAAGTAGTTTTCTTACCATATAACGTCCCGCAAACTTCTAGCTACTGCCGCCGAGTAGATGCTTAAGTCGCCATAGAGATAGATAATAAAGCACAGATAGAAAAGAATACGTCCAACATCATTAAAAAACAATGTCACCATTTCACTCAATTCAAACTTATATGTTAGCTGATAATATTCAAACTCCGTATTTTGAGTACTTAGTGGTGTTGTTTCGAGATCACTTCCATTGAAGTCCTCAGACTCATCATTAGCGTCAGTTATTGATTCATTTATATTCCGATGAATAATCTGTAGGTTCTGCCATTTTTTTATAGCATTTGCACATGCCATAGATTCAATAACGTATGTAACAGTTATATAGCTTATAATTGCTAATAACGCTAAGACCAAGAGGCTAAGCCACCACCCTGCTCTTGAAAATACCCCTGGTAGGGTGAGTGCTCCTGTTCCCACAATAAGATTAAATATAAATATGAAGCCAACCTGTGGGCAAAAATGTACGTAAACGCAATGACAATTATTTTAAGCCCTTGATACATAAAAAGTTTTTATACAACGACATAATCGTAATTGTTGGCCAATCTTTCTTATCTAGCGTAATATTGTTTTAAATATTATTCTATGCAAGAACTTAGATTTTGAGCGGTGCATTGCAGCAATCCAACCTAGCACCTTCCGACTTAGTTAAGACGTGTAGTACTAAGCTGTATGCAACAATTTTATTAAATAGCTTTAATATCCTTCTCGTTTCAATATTTTTGAATGTCTTTATTTATTTGTATGCATTTTAATATACATATGTATGTGTAATTTTAGTGATTATTGTAGTAAAATAATTACCAAGTTTGAATAGGAAGCTGAAGCCACAGGTATATTAAAAACCCCTTCTCTATGCATTTTACTTTCTTCCCTGATTCATTTAATACAATACAATGACAACTAGCGATGCAAGAACAATTCATTTCAGACCAATATCGATTCTGATTTCTCAAAGAATTATTAGTATTTTATCGAACAATTTAATTCAGTTCGACCGAGTTATCGGCAAAACACAGGGATGAGTAAGTCGTCGATATTTAGTGAGTCGTTTAACAAAAAATTTATAATATGAATTCCTATTGGTTCACTCAACACCTAAACGGACAATAAAGCCGGAAGGGATTTGGTGCACTGATTTTTATCTTTCTTGCAACGTCCACCTAACCATTTGTCGACTTGATATTCTATACCGACACCCTGGCCAGAGTTTATCCACTTTCAATTACCGAATATTTGCCTAACATAGAACTATAACCTATTACAAACATTGAATAATTGCAACTGCTGCTGTTGCTGTTGCCGTCGTTGCGACTGGTATTGCTGTGGCTACTGCAGTTGTTATTGTTGCTGCGAGAGCTGTCAATGCCGTTTTAACAGCCGGTGCTGCTTTTCACGCTGTTGCTGTCGGGTGACAGTCGCTTTTGTTTATTATAATTATTTTCCCGCGCCACAGAAGAAAAATGTTGCCCTTTTGTTCTTGCTTTTCATTCAAGAACTCTTTTCCTATTCGCTGTTCTTCTTCTGCTCCCTGTCATCGACCATCCTCTTTCTTTCTTATCCACGGCAAGGGCTACCCTAACACAAGGCAAATTGAAAGTTCTTGTCGCTATGGAATTAATTAACCATATTTACTCATTAAATTTCATTTTAATATTAACACTAGGTTCCTTTACAATTCAAAGCTGGGTTGAAGAAAAAAGTTTTAAAGTTTAAACGTGAACTGAGAAAATATACCCCAAATCAGAAAATACTGGCTTTTATACAAGAAAGTTTACAAAGGCAATGCGTCATTTTTCTACGAGTGTTATAATGTGATGTCAAGTCAAACCTTCCCCATGTTTCGGCTATTTCCTTAAGCCTCGGAATGACTTATTTTTTGACTGTCTTTAAAATTGCTACATTACTCAATTCTCTCTATTCGCTCTTCGGTGCCTTTCGTCCGATGCTGAATAGAAGGAAAAGGGCAAAGCATTTGTTACGTCAGGTCCTCTAGCGGTTATTATTTAATTTAAAGATATTTTTGTATTTTTGAATTACTCTAGGAATTGCGCTCTAGAAAAGTATGGTAAATAAAATGTATTGATGGTCCGATTTGATAAATAATTTCATACTAGTTCTATTCGTTTCTCTTCTCTTCTTATATGTATAGAAATTCTTATCTCCTAGGTCGCCATAAGGAGTCAAAGTTTATAGTTTGTTTTAAATATAAAAACTTCACTGAAATGTGAATGTTGTACCATTTGAATTAAAAAATCGCTATTTATACCCTGTACCCTTTAAAATTGGTAAAAAAAAATGGTATGCAGTCGATAAATAATTTGAAAATAATTCGAAATACTCCATAATTCGTAAAAAATATGATCCCCGTGCCATTTCTGCACCAAAATTAAATGAATTTTTAGTTTTTTAATTTTAATAAAATAATTAATAGATTAAGGGTAAAAAATAGTTTATATGTTTATAGTAAATACATGTCCTTATCAAATAAAAAAAAATTATGTCAATATCATTAATATAACTACATATGTCTTTTTGAACATCAAAGTTGAGCACTGAGCGTGTACGCATAGTTTTCCTGGCGAGTGTATGTATTTTTTAAACATAACTACATTTTATTCTCTTTAATATTGGCGTTCATGTAGTTATTGACCAACTTATTAATTGGAAAGTAGGCCCCAAAACAATTAATTATGTAAGAAACTTTATGACACACAGACAAATCAAAGTTAAGTTTGTAATTACCTCTCAAAAAATCATTTGTTATAGCATACCAATAACTTCTTGAAATAAGTGACATACATAAATAAAGAAATTCAAATCAGC
>JBAMBR010005699.1:7500-53176 GCA_037044475.1 Zaprionus obscuricornis | reverse complement strand
ATATATACAGTCATGGAAAAAATAATAGAAACGAAAAAAAATTTTTTTTTGAAGCCAAGTTACCGAGATTGTGTTAAAATATTATGCATGAAACAAACTGTCCATGCACCGTTGATGATTCTTCTTTACGATGATATCCTATTTGAGTGTCTTTCGTCAGAAACTTTTGCTATGAGTAACAAATTATTAGGAGACCTCGTGTTTGAGTTGGAAAAAATAATAGAAACGCACACATGTTTTGATGAATTTTTCGGAGTTTTATGACTTAAAACAAAAGTATAAGCTTTGTTTCGGTAATATTAAATAGCGGAAGTGTAAATATTGCATATTGATTGGAAAATAGTTATTAAATTTAGTGATAATAGTCACAATGGGTCACGGAGTACATTGCACTCGAGCAGAGAGGAAAACAATACTCAGATGGATAGAAGAAGGTCAGAAAGAAGGGAATTGCCAACATAATGGAATGCTTAAGAAAAAAAAGTATTTTATGCGATTCATTTCACGGAAAAGAAGAAGATACGTAGCAAAAAGCGAGCCACTTTCAAAAAATTTGACGCGTCGCTTATAAGAAAATCAAAAAAGGACCCAATCCTGTCGTGGAAGGACATTAAAAATAATATGGAAGCGTCAGTAAAAAGTCGAACTATTCGAAATAGGCTGCTGGAAGCAAATTTGAAGGTACATTCGGCCAGGAGAGATCCTTCACTATCAAAAAAACATATCGAAAAGCGAGTCTGCTTTGGCAAGAGGCACGAAAGTGGAAAAAATTGGAAAAATGTCCTTTGGTCCGAGGAAAAAAATATAAATTGGTTGAGATCTGACGGGAGGCCAAATGTAAGGAGCCCAAAAAGTAATGCTTATGATCCTAAATACGATATTAAGACCCTCAAGCACGACTTAGGTAATATCAACCTATAGGCATGTTTTTCCGCTTTAAGGATTGGTCTGGTGCATGAGATACAGGGCAATATGTGCGCACCTGACTATCTGAGCATATTAAACAATCTTATGTTACCATATGCCGATGAAAAAATTTCCTTTAAAGTGAGAATTTATGCAGGATAACGATCCTCGGCATACACGCCAACTTTCCAAAAAGTGATTTATTGACAATAAAGTGAGTGCTATGGACTTCCCCGCTCAGTCACCTGACCCTAATCCCATTGAGCACTTGTGGGAGATATTGAAGTATGGGATAAATGGTTTTCAACCAAAAAATAATGAAGATTTGTGGAGGAGAGTCCAGAAACAGTGGTATTCCATTGAAACTTCGATTTGCGCAAATATGGTGGAATCCATTCCTCAAAGATGTGCTGAAGTTGTGAAAAACCACGGCCACACAACCAAATATTAAAATAATCAATAATTCATAGCTATTTTTTATGAAATTTGCTTAATTGCATAGGATTATTCATTTCGTTTCTATTATTTTTTCCAGGCCTAAAACAGAAATCTTCACTTGAATTCCATTTTTTTGTTGTGTTTATCAAATTTATAATTTTTTTTTTTACAAATTATGAAAGCTGGTTGTGTTTATGTTTAAAAAAACTAAAAAAATTTAATTTATTTTGATATTCTGACTTAGAAAATATCAATTTAAGAAAATGAAAACATGCGTTTCTATTATTTTTTCCATGACTGTATATATATATATATATATATATATATATATATATACGCATAGCTAGCACAGTTGTTGCATATTCATATCTATTTACTTATATCTCTATCTCCCTTTAACTGCCACTGTTAGCTCTTTTTCTCTCTCTTGCTGTCGCACACACACACACACACAGAGAGAGAGAGAGAGAGAGAGAGAGAAGAAATTTTGTTTCGTTTACTTGGCAAATATTATATAGAAAGTATACGACGTCGTGAATCGTTTTGTGGCCTTCTATCCCTGTGTCTCCCCTCCCCTATCTCTGTCTCTATCACTGTCTCTGTTCCTATCTATATTCCTGTGCCTGTCCTCTGTCCATGTCTCTATCTCTGTCCCTGCCCCTGTCTCTGTATCTGTATCTGTATCTGTCCCTGTCTCTGTCCCTGCCCCCTGTCTCTGTCCCTGCCCCTGTCTCTGTCTCTGTCCCTGTCTCTGTCACTGTCCCACAGGCCTTTCTCATACAAAATTCTATGGAAATTCAAAATGTTGTGGAAATTTTCCATTTGTTTACCATTTGTAAATAATAAATAAATGCATTAGCTTAGCTAGCTACAACAACAGCAACAAGAAGAAGAAGAAGAAGATGAAAAATAACAAGAGCAACAACAACAACAACAACAACAACAAGAACAACAACAACAGCAACAATAATAATAATATAATATTTTGTTTAAAAAAAAAAATACTTTGACTTAAGTAAATAACATGAGAAATCTTCCAAGTATTTATTGCATGCTCAAAAAACAGTTACAATTCTTTATATATTATATGTACATAAATATTTATGTTATAGTTACTGCAACTAGTTGAAATTTAATGTGCTTCATGCTTTAAAAGCAAAATAAAATCTATGAAATTATATTTAGATAATTATAAATATATATATATATTGGGCTTCTTGCACTGCAGTTAACACTAAGTCTTAAATTTAAGATGCTTTCAGCAGCTTTCAAAGCTCCAATAAGTGTAACTATTTCAATTGAAATGCTTTGAAAGCTCTTTGTATTACATTTAGCAGCTAATTCAGCTACTGCTAAGCATTAAGCAGCTTTACAAGCAGCTTTCAATGAGAATTTACTGTAGTAAAAAATATTATATGCAAAAGCTTTACATTACAAAGCTTGAACTGACAACGTAACAGCAGCAGCGTTTTTTAGGGCAACTTTAAGCAACTTTGAAAGCTTTAATGAGAACACAAAGCAGTTAAATGAGTTAAGCTTTCAATTGTAAAGCTTTTAAAGCTTCTAGAAAAGCTTAAACTTGACACATTTCAGCAGCTTTTGCACTTTAAGCAACTATAAAAAGCTTCAACGGCAACACAAAGCAGTTGCTGGTAAATTCTGCAAGTAAAGCTTTCAATTGCAAAGCTGCTAATCTTACTTGCTAATATTATCAAAGCTTAATTTTCAAAAATACTTTCAACAGCTTTAAAGCATGCACTCATAAAAAAAAAAACTGCTCATAGCATCGAGTAAAAAAAAAAGAAAAAAAAAGGTAAATAAAATTCAAGTGCAAATGAAATGTTGCCTACTTTTAAGCTGATTGAATTTATGTTTTCTTTTGTGCTCTTTGTTTGGGCATTGTCGCATCTACACGTAGATATTGTGCAGCTTTTGCTTCAAGTTTAGCTAGCGTCAAAGCTGTTAACCTAGACCAACAGCCACGCTGCTGCTGCTGCGAGTTGTTGCTGCTGCTGCGCGTTGTTTGCTGCCTCTTGAAGTACAAAACTGCAAACTCATTACGTGCACGTGCGAGTGACAGTCGACAGACGTGAGGCATGCGACATGTGGCGTGTGGCAAGTGGCAAGTGGCAAGTGGCAAGTGGCAATTCGAAAGCAAGTAAGCGGCATGCGGCGACGCGAACGATTTTTGTCTGCCAGGTGCCATGCGTGGGCCTTGTGCGTGAATCTCATGCATATGAAACGAAGATGCGTGTAAACAAAAAGGTCGAAGACATTGTTGTGCCACGCCATGACGCTAACACAACAAGCTGTGGCTATATGCCCCATATCAGCCAAATATCAGTGGCAACACTGATAATGGGGAGGAGATACAGGAGCGAGAGATAGAGAGAAGGGAGAGTTGATGTGGAGAGAAACAAGAGAAAGAGAGAGAGAAAGAGAGAGGAATAGAGATACAAATAGAGAGAGAGACAGTGAGAGAGAGAGAGAGAGAGAGAGAGAGATAGAAGCAAAGAGAAAGAGATAGAAAGAGTTATGAAAGAAGTTTTAGTGGAAGAAAGTGAGAAAAAAATATAGTGTAGATATCAAGAGAGAAAGAGAGAGAGAGAGAGAGAGAGCGAGAATGACAAAGAGAGAGAGAGAGCGAGAGGATAGAGATACAAATAGAGAGAGAGAGAAAGACAGTGAGAGAGAGAGAGGGAGATCAAAGCAGAGAGAGAGAGAGAGAGAGAGATAGAAGCAAAGAGAAAGAGATAGAAAGAATTATGGAAGAAGTTTTAGTGGAAGAAAGTGAGAAAGAAATATAGTGTAGATATCAAGAGAGAAAGAGAGAGAGAGAGAGAGAGAGAGAGCGTGAATGACAAAGAGAGAGAGAGAGAGCGAGAATGACAAAGAGAGAGCGAGAGCGAGAGCGAGACCTAAAAATGAAGTGGATGAAGTTTTGCCAGCACATCAAAGTGTCACAAGTTGCGTTCGAGTTCAACTTCATTGACATAACAGTAAATAGCAGGCAAAAGTTTGTCAATGTCCGTCTGTTTATCTGTTTGTCTGTTTGTCTGTCACAATTGTAACAGACATATGACAACTATTTCCCGTTATAGAGTGTCTAATGGGTCAAGTTAGACAATAGACAATGCAACAACAGCAACAACAGCAACAACAGCAACAACAGCAACAGCAACAACAGCAACGACAACGAGTCATGACTCTGACAATTATGCTGTCAACGCAATAGCGCACAAAACGTGCAACGTGCAACATTCAACGTGCAACGAGCAACGTGCAACGAGCAACGTGCAAACATTTAGCGGTCAATAGTCTTCAATGCGCCGCCTTCTCTCACACATTCACAATGCATTTTGGTCTTTGCTCTTTTGGCATTACCTTTCGGTCACAGCGGTCACATTTTGGTCATTGAAGCAAATGTGAGAGGGAGGGGGGAAAATACGCTGGCAACGGCAATGGCAACGTCCAACTAATTGCGTTGCTTGTCAGCGTCAATCTGTGGCCAACAAACTTGACCAATGTTGCACCGACGAATGAGTTGCACAAGTTGCATGACACACACACACACACACACACACACACACATCACTTGACGCATTGAATTTATGCCTCTTGCCAATTGCCACTTGCCACTTGCTACTTGCCTCATGCCTCTTACCACTTACCACTTGCCAAGACAATTTACGAGCCGCGACGCCTTGCGTTGCGTATATTTCACAGTCGAGCACTTTGCTGCAACTACAGCGTGCGGCGTGACACAAAATGTAAAAAAATAAAAAAATAAAAAAAAAAACCTAAAAAAAAACCTCAAATAGTCGAGAAAAATTCCCTGTAAAAAATTCAGAATTCAGTCGAGAAAAATTCCTTGAAAAAAAAAAATTCAACATTGCCACTAAAAAAATTTTCTAAATTTTTAAAATTTGAAGCAAAAAATTTAAATTATTGACGCAGCGAATATTTTTATTTTAGATATTTGAAAACATCTCCAAGAAAAATAATTAAAATTTCAACTTCATTTTTTTTCATTTTAATATTTTTGAATTTTTTTTGAAAATTTCATTAAATTTTTTTCAAAATTTCGATCATTTTTATTTTTGTCGATTTTGACATTTTTTTTTATTTTTTTTAGTAAATTCTGAATTTCATAGTATTTTTTCGTAATATTAGGTTCCAAAAAAAAAAAAACTAAACTAAACTTTCTTCTTAAAATTCTTTCTGCTCAAAAATCTCAAAAAAAAAAATCTTACGAGGTTGTCAAAAAAAAAAAAAAAATCACAGTCAAAACTTTTTACAACTTTGAGAAAAAAAAACCCCATTAAATTTTCCCCCCTGAAAAATTGTACCTTCAAAAAATTTTTCTGTCGATCGTTTGAAAGCAAATCCTGAATTTTATAGTATTTCTTCGTAATATTAGGTTCCAAAAAAAAAAAACCTAAACTAAACTTTCTTCTTAAAATTCTTCCTGCTCAAAAATCTCAAAAAAAAAATCTTACTAGGTGTCAAAAACTTCGAGAAAAAAAACCCTTAAATTTTCCCCCCTGAAAAATTGTACCTTCAAAAATTTTTCTGCCGATCGTTTGACAGCAAATCCTGAATTTTATAGTATTTCTTCGTAATATTAGGTTCCAAAAATAAACTAAACTTTCTTCTTAAAATTCTTCCTGCTAAAAAATCTCAAAAAAAAAAAATCTTACGAGGTTGTCAAAAAAAAAAAAAAAAAATCACAGTCAAAACTTTTTACAACTTTGAGAAAAAAAAAACCCTTCAATTTCCCCCCGCTGAAAAAATTTTACCTGCAAAAAATTCTTCTGCTGATCGTTTGTTAAAGAATGAAAGTAAATTTTTGCAACTGCACATGGCTGCTGGGTATCTAATAGTCGTGCATATAGTCGTGTCTATAGTTTTGCTTGTTTCTTATTTCGTTTTTTTTTTTCTTATTCCCTTGCCATTTGCTGTCTCTTTCACTCACTTTTTGTGTGTGTGTGTGTGTATGGAGAATTCGCGTCAGTTAACTGACAGCCAATGCTCAGTTATAAACAAGTTTATTTACGTCTCTCTCTCTCTCTCTCTCTCTCTCTCGCTCGCTCTCTCTTTCGCCTATGACAGTCTGCTGGCACTTCTTCTGCTCTTTGTGAGATCAGAGGCGACCATAGAGTAACCAAAACTCATATATTTTCTGCCTGTCAGGCCTGCTGCACAATGTCAAAGCATTTTTCGAAGCGGCAAAGAAGTGACTTCAAGAAGTGTGGTGGAGGGCGGGGAGAGAGAGGGAGTTAGGGGCTGCTGGTGTTTGCTGCGGCAAAACAACAAGTGCAGTCACATTGTTTGAAGCTTTTGGCTTTGGCTTTTTGTCTGCCCAATGTTTGGCAAATGAACTTTTAAACTTAGCCACGCCCCATGTCTCGCTTAACGACATTCACTTCCTCTTCATCTCTCTCTCTCCATCTCTCCATCTCTCTCACTCTTTTACTACTATGTCAGTTATATTTGTGCCTAGCACTTGCTCAAAAAACTGTTTGTCTAACTAGCCGAGCCTCTGTTTAAGCAGAGTCAATGGCAATGGCAATAAGCGAGCGAGCGAGAGAGAGAGACAAAGAGAGAAGAAGTGAGCTCTATATTTTTTGTTGCATGCCACATTTGTTATACACTCGACTCTTGCTCGACTTTGTCGAAAGTTTTTTTTTTCTATTCTATTTTCTCTCTCTGTCTCTCTCTCTCTCACACACTCTTTCATTTGTTTGTTTGTTTGGGTTTTTGCACTTGTTCTTCTACATTTTTCGTTTGTTGGCATGAATATCTGGCAGACTCATTTGTTAAGTTTTGCACTGCCACACAGAGAGAGAGCGAGAATTTGAAGTAATTCTCTTCATGCAAAAGTCTCTACACAATATGCCAGATGTTAATGCATATGCACATAAATTTTCTCAGCACTGTCTTTGGCTCTAACTTTGGCTTTGTCTGCCAGTTTTGTTGTCTTTCCATTGCCAATGTCTCACTCTCTGCTGCCCCTTTCAACTGCAATTGCAAGTAAAGTTGTTAGAATTTTCATGAATTAGGCTTAATTATGTTCACTTATGGCTTATGGCTTATGGCTGATGCCAACAGCAGTTACTGCTTATCGTCACGTCAACATTATTATCATCTTTCTCATCTTCATCATTAGCATCAGGTAAAATATTATGTCAAATTATTGTCACAGCATTGTTAAAATTTTCTCTCTCTCTCTCTCAGTCTCTCTCTCTGTCTCCCTCTCTCTCTCTCTCTCTCTCTCTCTCTCTAGGCAAAGACACATTTTAATTATGCCACACAGACACTTAAATTATGTTTCATGTGCAGAAACTTTTCTAGTATTTTGTAGAATTGCAATGAATTTTTCAACATTATTATTATACTTTACAGTTTATAGTTCAAAGTTTCTTATATTATATTCTAAAAACAATATTTTGTGAAAATTTATTGTCATAGGGTTGTCGAGTTACGTCAATTTATAAGTAACAGATGTGCAAACATTTTAATGATTTTTTTTTTATATTATAATAATGCTAAGAATTTTGAAATTGATAAAGAAAAAATTTAAAAAAAAAAAAAAAAAAAAATGCAACGTAGGGTTGTCGAGTTGCACAATGTTGATGTTGTATGTAAAGCTTAAGCTTGTATATTAAGCGTGCTTTTACAGCGTGCTGGAACAAAGAAATTTGTAAAAAAAAAAACAATGTGGCAGGGTTGTCGAGTTACTTGAAATAAATATGAATTTTTTGTATCATAATTTAATTAAATTTCATTTAATTCTGCTCAGAAATATAAAAAAAAAAATTAAAAAATTGACAAAAAAAATTTAAAAAAAAAAATTTAACGTAGGGTTATCGAGTTACTTGAGGAATATTTTGTGTGAATTTTAATGAAAACGTTGTCAAATATTTATACATAGATGTTATAGAAGTCATTTTGGAATTGAACAAAAATTGCAAATATTTTAATCCAAAATTGTCGAGCTACCTGAGAAAAGCAAATAACATTTTGGGTAAAAATTTTATCTAAATTTCATATATAAATTGTAAAAAAAATTTCAAAATTCAGATACTTTGAGCTACTACTTGAGAAAAATATGAAAATTAATAATTTTAATTAAATTTAATTATTTCTTTTTAATAATAAAAAATTTCAAAATTTTATAAAATTCAAAAAATATTTATAGATGTTATAGAAGTCATTTTGGAATTGAACAAAAATTGCAAATATTTTAATCCAAAATTGTCGAGCTACCTGGGAAAAGTAAATAACATTTTGGTTAAAAATTTAATTGAAATTTCATGTATAAATTGAACAAATTTCAAATTTTCAGTTACTTTGAGCTACTTGAAAAAAATATGAAAAATATGAAAATTATTTTTTATAAATAATAAAAAAAAATTTCAAAATTTGACAAAATTAAAAATTTTAAATATTTCAATATACAGTAGAACAACTCTGCTTATAGCGTTCGTCCGGTTACTGAGACTTAAACTCGTTGGCTTTGATTGATTCCCATGCAAACTTATACATACAAACACTACTTTCGGTTAGTGCGTCTTCCGGATATAAAGACGTAAAATCGTAGATCCCTTGAAAGTCGCTATAAGCGGAATATACTGTATTTTAATATTTCTAGCTACTTGAGGAATATTATGTGTGCTATATGTGAAAATGTGAATAAATGCAATATACAAAATATTTATAGATATTAATAATTTTGAAAAATTGAACAAAAAATTGAAAAAAACATTGTACATTGTAGAGTTGTCGAGTTACTTGAAAAAAAAAAAATGGGAATTTCATTTAATTCATCGTATGAAATTGTATGAATTTGTATGTCGAGTTACTTGAGAAACTTACACAAAAATTATGTGTGACAATTTAATAATTAATTAAATTAAATTATATTATTATTTTTTATAAATCGTACAAATTTTCAAATTTGATAAAATTAAAAAAAAAATAAATAAATATTTCATTGTAGGGTTGTCAAGTTACTTGTAAGCTTAGCATCAATTTGTCTTTTAAAAATTTGCAATAAATTTGCAAAGTGTTTTTAAGAACTTCTAAATACTCTGAGTAATCTCTGTAAGTAATAAGAAAATGAAAAGTAAAATTTTTATACTCGGTGCCCTTTGGGAACCAAGAGTATATTGGGTTAGTGACAAGAGCAAATGTATGTAACACCCATAAGGAGGCGTGGCCGACCCCATAAAGTATATATATTCTGACTCAGGATCAACAGCCGAGTCGATTGGAGCATGTCCGTCTGTCCGTCTGTCCGTCTGTACGTCCGTATGAACACACAGATCTCGGAGACTATAAGAGCTAGAGACTTCTTTTTTTTTTGCATAGTGTTTGTAGTGTTTGCAGGCAGATCAAGTTTATTTTGGATTTTTGCCACGCCCCCCTCCGCCTCCACAAATCGATAAAAACGATTTTAAGCAAACCCAGACAAGCTACAAAGTTGAATTTTGGCACAAAGTTAGAATATGTTTATCTGGACGTTGTGACAAATTTGGTACAGATCGGAAGTTATACACATTTCAAATTTCAAAAGTTGAGAGGCGTACGCTTGCTTGCTGTTCTCACTCCAAACGACGGCAACATTTACTCAGTGTTTCTCACACTTGTGAAGAGCGTGGCTCAGTGGTTAGAGGGTTGAACTCGCGTGCATGAGGTCCGCGGTTCGATTCCCGAGACGATTTTTTTTTTTAAATTTTTTTTTTTAATTTATTTTTTTTATATTAACTTAAAATTGGCGAGTGCGCACACGAGCAAAATAAATATATAATATAACTTTGGGCACCGAGTATTATATAGTCGAGCACACTCGACTATAACTTTCTCACTTGTTTTGGTTGTTGCAGGGTTGTCAAGTTACTTGAGGTTAGTCTGTAAATTAAACATATATAATATATAATATATAATATATAATATATAAATACTATGGAATATATAAAATGCCTTTAGTATACAATGACAGGAAGCAGCAGCAGCAGCAGCAGCAGCAGCAGCAAAAGAAGAAGAAAATTTTGTGTTCGTTGTGTTGACAACAGTTTTAATGGAAATCAGAAACGAAGCTGACAATGCCAATGTTACGCTGTGGTATCAACAACAATAACAACAACAACAACAGCAATATGAGCAAAAGCTAAAGCAATTTAAAAGCACATATAATATATATATATATCTATCTCTCTCACACACACACACACACAGACAGAGAGACAGTTATACATGCTAAAGAGCCCAAAAAAAAAACCTGACGCAATCAAAGTTTGTTTGGGCACAAAAATAAATTAAAACTACAAGCAAAAGAAAATAACAAAAAAAAATGTCAAGGAGCAACAGGATGCCAACAGGACTTCATCGTCTGCTGTTGTAACACGTCTCCTTTTTTTTTTGGCGACGACCGGAGATCCCAGCAGATACCATTACAAATTGGCCCTTGTGTGTACACCTGCTCATCGTCTGTCGTCCGTTTGTTGTTGTTGTTGTTGTTGTTGTTGTTGTCAGCTGTGGCTGCTGTGGCTAACGCTGCGTATGAGCAATAATCAAAACTAAGCAAAGAAAGATTTTGAGATTCTCTTAATGCTGCTCGTCTGGTCATTGCACTTGCAGAGTAGAGCAGAGAGAGAGAGAAAAAAATAGTATAGTCAACAGATTTTGCCACAGTCTGTGGCGTTGGCAACGCTTCGTCTGCGGCTAAAAAAAAAGTTGCGACTGCTGCGTCGTCAGCGTCGACATTAAGTTATTAAGGCGAAATTATTTTGATGAAAACGTTTAACAGCGCCCAGCGACAATTATAACGTTTTCTATTGCTGTTGCCTTTCCCTGCTTCTGCTGCTGCCACAGCCATATAATATACTCTTACTTAAGCTGGACAAAATGGCGCCGCGGTGTGCTTTCATATAAAAAGGTTTCTTTGTCAACACAATCGTCGTCTTGTGACATGGCCAATAGCTTACAAAGTGCCTGAAAGGGGGAGGGAAGGGAAGTAAGCAAAGGGTGATGAAAGCCGAAAGGTTGAGGCATGCTACTCGCGCCACGGGATATACAATCCCAACACTTTGTAGTTCTTAAGACTAAGATGCTCCAAACTCTCTAGCATTGCTTTCTATGTATATTGCCGCTATCCTCCCTTTGCCCTTTGCCCAGCACTAGCAGCATTTCTGCAGCCGTTACATTACATTGCTTTATTCTTTTTTTTTTCCACTTACACTCCTTCGCCTCTCTCTCTCTCTTTTTCTTTTTGCTTTTGCTTGTTTGTTTCAGCTGCGCTGCTGTAGACTCTCAACCCTTTTGTGTATGTGTGTTGCTGTGTGTGTGTGTGTGTGTGCTGCTGTGTTTGTGTGTTTTTTGTATGCTCAAATCTCGAGACAATAATTTTTATGGCATAAAATTTTAGTTCTACTTTTTATAGTTCTCTTATTCTATTTCCTATTGCTCTCTCACTCGCACTGCTGCTCTCTTTCGCGCTCTCTCTCTCTCTCTCTCTCTCTTTGCTTTTACATGTAGAACAAAAAAAAAAGTAAAATTGCCATTTTTCTAAGCACTTCTTTTTTACAGCTGCTCTGCGAGTTTGAGGCAGCACAACGCAGTGGCATGTAACATGTAGTTATAACTACACACACACACACAGACATATGTGTATATTGGAGCCTATATAACGACATAAACTAGCTCACACACAGACAGACATAGACATAGAATTATATCACATAGTTGTCCTATGTAAACTGAACTCAAAGTCAGCCACAGATAGAACAGATCTCGCTCGACTCAGCCATTTGTCGCGTCTCGACGGCGCGCCGCTGCGTTGCCCTGCTCTGCTCTGCCCTGCCCTGCCCTGCTCTGCCATCTCTGCCTAGCCCTGCTCTGCTCGCTGGCTTTGATGTAAAAGCGCGTCCGTCGCATACACGCATAGACAGTGCTGCATAGAAATGAACGCACAGACACACACACACACACACACACACACACACACATACACATTGTTATGTCGCAGCAGCTCAACGACTAACTTTCAAAATAATATCCAACATTTAAACGCGCTGCTACTCAATTATGTCATGCAAATGGAATAGTTACATTTTTTTGGTATTTTTTTTCTGGTATTTTTTTTTCTATTTGTCTGGTATTTTCTTTGTATTTTGTACCAAATATTTTCTTAGTTATGCATCTATGCGCTTAAATGTGCAAATTCCAAAAAAAAGCAAAGTCAATGCTTTAAAAATTAAAGACAATGTTTTTGTAATATCTGGTATTTATTTTTTTTTTTTGGTATTTTTTCAAGTATTTTTTTTTTTTTTTTGGTATTTTTTCTGGATTTTATATTGGATTAAATAGACAAAATTTAACATTCAATGCTTTGAAAATTGAGGACAACGTTTAAGTATTTTCTGGTATTTCTTTTTTGGTATTTTTTCTGGTATTTTTTTTTTTTTTTGATAATTTTGTGTATTTTTCTTATATTAGACAAAATTCGCAAATTTATACTTTGAAATTTCAAGACATCAACTTAGTATTTTCTAGTATATTTTTTAGTATTTTTTTCTGGTATTTTTTTTGTATTTTTTTTTTTTAAATACATTTTGTGTACTCAATTTATCGAGTATTTTTTTTGGTATTTCTGGTATTTTTGGTATTTTTTTTTAGGAATTTTTTTTTCTTCTAAAACAAATTTCCAAAATTCGAAATTCAAGTGTTAAAGTTTTAAAACATAGTTTTGATATTTTTTCTGCTATTTTTTTTTTTTTTAATTGTTGATTATTTTTTCTGATTTGCGAAAAATACAAAAAAAAAAAAAATTTGAAATGCAAATTCAAGTTTTTAAAATTTTTTTTTTTCGATACTTGTTTTTAGTATTTTTTAGATACATAAACAATTTTTTTTTTTTGGAATTTATGCTTTGAAAATTCAAAATATAAATTTAAGATTTTTCTATAGTAATTTGTTGGTTTTTTTTTTTTATTATTATTTTTTATTTTGTGTAAATTTATTTTCTGTTTTGCTAGAAATTTATTTCTGTGCAAACTTCAACTGCAATTATAGGCAACTAAATATTATGCGATATGCAGTATATTTCGTTTTTTTTTTTTTTTATTATAATTTTGAAATTTATTGAATATTTTTTTTGTTTTTTTTTTTTAAATAATTTTGCAAATGTTGTTGGCCAAAACTAACAGCTGCAAAATGTTAGAGTAAATATTAGAGTATATTGGTTAGAGAGTAAAAAGTAGAAATATATGTAAGTGAAATAGAGTAGATTCGGCAAGTAGTTGGCAGTAATTGTGGCAGCCACATAACAATGGCCAAAATGACAAAGTGAATGTGAAGAGTAAAAGAACAAAAGCAAAAGCAAAAGCAAAAGCATAAAGAACTAAGAACTGAACACTGACAGCATTTTGTGGAGTTTGTTTGTTGTTCTGCACACATGCATAGAGAGAGAGAGAGAGAGAGAGAGAGAGAGAGAGAAGCTGCTTCTGCTGCTGCTGCTGTTACTGATGGTAAAAACTGTAACTGGAAGCTGTAAGTGAAGTTGCTGCTTTAACGTTCTGTGCTTCGTTAACTTGCCTCATGTGCTGCTGCTGCTGTTGCTGTTGCTGTTGCTGTGCTGTTTGTCTGCTTTCTGCTGCTGTTACTGCTCCTGCTGCTGTTACTGCTCCTGCTTCTGGCTTAGTCAGCTTAGACAACAAAAGGCGCATTCAGTATACACCCAACGCCCAACGCCCAACGAGCAAAGACCAACGCCCATGCCCAACGCCCATTGGGTAAACGTGGCGTTAAATGCTGTCTTAATTTCACGCAAAAGACTTTCAAGAGTCTTTGCCTGTTGTTATAGTTGTTGTTGTTGTTGTTTTTCTTACCCACAGACAAGACAAATTTCAATTGAATTGTTTATTGGCGCCCAAAAAGCAAAGCAAAGCAAAGAAAGAGAATAGAACAAAAATACAAAACAAAAGCAAGTAGAAAAAAATAGAAAAAAAAAAGAAAATACTTGACACAAAAGCCACAAAAAGCAGACGAAAAACAAATAGAAATAGCAAAAAAAAAAAAAATACTTAATGCTGCTTAACAATTGTCTGTGTGAAAAGAAAAGAAAAAATAAAAAAAAAACAAAAGCAAAAGCTTAACACTATTTGGCAGCACAAATACTTCCGCAACAAACTGTAAAATTATCTGCCACTAAAATATTTGCTTGGCTTGCTATGCGCATAAAATTCAAAATAGAAAAATTGAAATTTATTTTACTTAAAATTTTTTTTTGTTAATTTTTCGAAAATCAAAAGAAATGAAAACGGAAACGGAAACTCTTGCTATTTCTTCTGCTTGTTATTGTTGTTTTACATTTTAAAGAAATTGTAACAAATTATTGTCTGCGCAAATTTTTTTTTGTAATTTATTTATTTATACATTTAGCTGCTGCTGCTGCTGCTGCTGCTGTTACTGTTTTCTTGACGTGCCACAAATTAGGCAGAGCTGCAACACCAAAAAAAAAAAAAAAAAAAAGCAGCATAGACAGAGACATAGTGTATACTCTGCTTGCACTACGTATACGTTATTACGTATACGCAATGCAATATTCAAGGCATATCTATCTACATTTAGCACAGTGCTCAGTGCTCAGTGCTCAGAGCTGAAGATATTTCGTATAAATTAGTGGGTCAGCATTTTGTGGTTCTCTAGCTTTAAGGCAATTGCAGAGAGTAAAAAAAAAAAAAAAAAAACCAAAAAAAAAAATTGTTTTGTTCGTTTGCCACTTTTATCTTTGTATCTCTTAATTTCCGCATTTCGTTAGAAGCGCAAGCAGTAAGCAAGAAACAGACAGATAGACAGACAAAAACTAAAAACGAAAAGAAATGCATTCGTTTTTCATTTTCATTTTCATTAGAAGAAGTCGCCCGTCTACCGTCTACCGTCTGCCTTCTGCTGTTGAACAGGAAAAACATTTCTCGTAGGCAACAATCTAAGAATTTTCATTCTCTTACTCTATCTATCTTTTCTTCCTTTCCATCTCTCTCTCTCTCTCTCTGCATGTCCTAACAGTAAAATGGAGCAGTGCAAATGTTGCATGGTGGAAAAGGGAAAGGAAAAGAAAATGTAAAGAAAATGTAAAGAAAATGCCACAAAATTGACATTAATATCATGATGGCAAGAAATTAACTAAATTTTCATTTCATACGCTACTTGAATTTATACTAGATATTTTTTATTATTCTTCTTCATTTGCGCTAAAAAGGGAAATGGAAAACTTAAATCAAGAAAATTAAAAAAAAAAACAATATTCTCCATGCATATTGACAAATAAAATAAAAAACATAAATAAAAAAAAAAATACAAAATATAATGCGCTGAAAATATAAAAATTAAAATAAAGTAAATGCAAACAATTAAAAAAAAATTTTAATTAATTTTGTTCATGTTCATATAGAATTTCAAGTATTTTTTTCTAGTATTTTTTCAGTATTTTTTTTTTTTTAAATTATTTTTTCAGTATTTTTTTTTTTTTGTTAATTTTGTATATCTTTGCCATTGCAAGTATTTCTTTCTAGTATTTATTTCTAGTATTTTTTTAGTATTTTTTTTTTATTATTATTTTTTTATATCTTTGCCATTGCTTATTTTATTTTATTTATTTTTTTAAAAAAAATTTTTTGTTTCACATAATTAAATAAATATTTAAATTATAGACAGAGTTGTATGTAGTATTTTTATTATTTTTTTTTTAACATTTTGTAATATTTTTAGTATTTTTTTTTTTTTTTTTTTAATATTTTTTTGTATATTTGCCATTGCTTATTATATTTTATTTATTTTTTTATTACTTCACATAAATAAATAAATATTTAAATTTTAGACAGAGTTTGTATATAGTATTTTTATTAATTTTTTTTCAGTTAACATTTTGTAGTATTTTTCAGTATTTTTTTTTTTTTTTAAATATTTTTTAATATATTTGCTATTACTTATTATATTTTATTTATTTTATTTATTGTTTCACATAAATAAATAAATATTTAAATTTTAGACACAGTTTTATGTAGTATTTTTATTATTTTTTTCAGTTAACATTTTGTAGTATTTTTCAGTATTTTTTTTTTTTTTTGTTTTTAAATATTTTTATATATATTTGCTATTACTTATTATATTTTATTTATTTTATTTATTGCTTCACATAAATAAATAAATATTTAAATTTTAGACAGAGTTTTATGTAGTATTTTAATTATTATTTGTTTTTTTTTTTCAGTTAACATTTTGTGTTATTTTTAGTATTTTTTTTTTTTTTTTGACTATTTTTTCATATTTGTTAGTTTCAATTTTTTTTTTTAAATTTTTTTTTTTTGAAGTATTATTTTCTGATATTTTTTTTTATAATTACAAAATAATATAAAGCAATAATACTTAAAAAAAAAAAAAATGTTTTCCAATTAAAAATGCAAAATAAATATATATATACATATTTATATAAATAACGATAGAAAATAATAATAAACATAATAATAATAATTTTGTTAATAAATGTTGAAATTGTAGCAGCAGTGCAAAAAATAAAACACTGTAAAAAAATGTCGGAAAAAAAAAAAATAAGAAAGAAAATGATCAGAAAATGAAAATGTATTAATTTCTGGTGTCATTTTTGCGTTCATTTAACAAGCGCAAAAAAAAAAGACAGTGGCGTGAGAAAGAAGCAGAAATGTTTGCAATATTGAGCTGCTGCTGCTGTTGTTGTTGTTGTTGTTGTTTTTGGGTTATGTGAAAGCATAAATGTGGTCAGCGTGGAAGCAACAACAGCAGCAACAGCAACAGCAACAGCAACAGCAGCGGCAGCAAATCATTAATAAATAAATTCATAGGTCGCCGCGTTGTCCGCTACTTAACTGTGGTCATATATGGCGTGTAGGCTCTTGCCATTGGTCAGTGGGCGTGGCAAGGCATGAGATGGTTTTTTTTTTTTTTATGTATAAAACATGAACATGAAATTATGTTGTCCATTTCCAATATGTTATGATTGATGATGAACATTTCTACCCCATAAACCTTCGCGTTATATTTTTTTTTTTTTGGGTCTATGTGTGAGAATTGAAGAAGTGTAGAAAATATTGGATATACATACATATGAGAAATATTGTTGCAATACGCGATGTGCTACGTGCGCAATTTCAACGCAAACCGATCAACTTCAATGTTGGCAAATGTGAATCTTGATGAGGTTTGTTGGGGGGGGGGGCGAAGTAGAGAGAGAAGAGCTGGGGAATAAGTTAAGGTAAAATTGTTGAGTTTTGTGCTCCATCACTTTGAACAGTTTTTTTTTTTTATTATTATGCATATTAAGCGCATGTCATGACATGTTATATACACCAGGCTTGCTCTCTGTATGCTGCTGTCGGACAATATGACGTATGCGCAATAATAAGTATACGCCATAAAAGGCTCCACGCAAAACAAATTAAACTGTATTACAAAAAAAAAATTGTACGATGCGTGCAAACAGTGCGCAAAATGGCAACGCAATTGCGTGTAATAGCCACTGGGCAAACGAGCCAAAGAGCGAAAGAGAGCGAGAGCGAGAGAGTGAGAGAGAGAAAGGTAGTCAGATTGAGGTATAGTATAGTCTGTGTTGAGGTCAGTAAATGCATCATCATAAATACGCATATGACCGAGGTGACCAAAATGATGACCCCCCCCACACACACACACACACACACAACTTCCTCTGCCTGTTGACACATTAAGCACTCGACAGCTGTGGGTGTGGCAGTGGTAGGGGGTGGGGAGGGGGGGGGGGTGAGGATTGAGTGCGTAATTTGAGGTAGACAGTTTTGGGTAATGATAGCAGATATGCTGTTGGGAGTTGCGTGGCACGAGCACACAAGGCACGAGGCACGAGACACAGAGACACATGCAATACATTCCCTTGGCTCATCAATCAATCAATTTAAGAAGCATGTGAAATATATATATATATGTGTGTGTGTGTGCGTGTGTGTGTCGACAGCATGCTGTATGTATAGAGAGAGAGAGAGTGAAAGAGAGAGAGGGAGAGAGGGAGAAAGAGAGAGGAAGAGTAAGTGAGTGAGAGAGAGTGAGAGAGAGAGAGAGAGAGAGAGAGAGAGAGAGGGAGGGAGAGTGAGTGAGTGAGAGAGAGAGAGAGGGAGAGAGAGAGGGGGAGAAAGAGAGAGTGAGAGAGAGAGAGAGAGAGATAGAGATAGAGAGAGAGAGATGGAGGGAGGGAGAGTGAGTGAGAGAGAGAGAGGGAGAGAGAGAGGGGGAGAAAGAGAGAGGGAGAGTGAGTGAGAGAGTGAATAAGAGTGAGTGAGTGAGTGAGTGAGAGAGAGAGAGAGTGAGAGCTAAGCAAGTGAACGTAGTCGTAAACGTAGTCGATAGCATTTTCATTGCTCTACAGACACACACACTCTCACACACACACAGTCACACTCACACACACACATACATGCATACACACGCATAGATTGCCAGCTGTGTTTCGCCACTTAGATTAATATAAATTGAATATGAAGACATTTTCCTTTTTACATCAACCAAGCAACATAATTAAAACTTAACGAATTTTTACAACAGATTCTACGAGATATACGACAAAATATATATATAGTCGAGTCTCGATAATTTGAAATGGCACAGGGATCATATTTTTTTACGAATTATCGGGAGTATTTCGAATTATTTTGCAAATTATTTATTGAACAGAAATGTTTACGAATTATTGAGAATTTCGAATTAGCGGGGTACGAATTATCGCGACTCGACTGTATATATATACATATATGTATACTATGAATATATATTGCAACTATTAAATTTAACTAAAAGTAAAAAAAAAAAAATAAAACAAAAAAAAATAAATAAAATTTCATTGAATTTCTGTTAAAATTTTCAAGTGAAAATTCTGCAAATATTTCAGCATAAAATAAATAACACCAAATGTTAGTTAACATAATATGTTAATTAACTGCTGCTGTTATGTCTGTAGCATAATGTTAGCACTAGAGCTTACACTTAAGTTAACAGCACACTGTTAACTTTAAATTAAGACGCTGTTAAAGTTAACATAAGGCGCTGTAAAGTCTCAGTCTCAGTCTCATTCTCAGTGAATGTTAAATTTTGTTCAGTGTTAACGATCTAGGATCTGCTGTTAGCTATCATTTTATGCTACTGTTAACATACACAGTTAATGTTAACTTCAAATGCAAACTGTTAACTGTTATGCAAGTCAATGTTGCTGTTAACTAACATAGCAATAATAAAAGTCTGTTAACTTTATAAGTTTTGCCATTAACAGTCGCCACTGTTAAGTGTCATAGCTGTTATGTTGCTATGTTATGTATATCAACATTAACAGTCACAATTCTAATCACTGTTAACTAACAGAGATGTTAACATACTTACTCACAGCTTGCACTGCTAACAACTGTTAACTGTTAACTGTTAACCGTTTACTGTGTGCTACAATGTTAAGTTTATTTAGCTGCTGTTAAAATTCTACTACTCACTGTTAGCTCAATGTTACTGCACTGTTAACTCAATGTTAGCAACTATTAAGCACTGTTAACTGTTAACTGTTAACTGACTGTTAATTAACATAGCCAGTGTGCTGTTTATTATTACTTCAACTCACATGCTGTTAATGCCAACAGTCGCTGTTAACTAACAGTTGCATGCAAACTGTTAACTGTTAGCTTTTAACATATGTATCTGCGCTGGCAATTTGTTTACTCAATTTACTTTGAGTTGCAGCAATATCAATATCGATGTTGCTGTTGCTGTTGCTGCTGCTGCTGCTACTGTTGATGTTGCTGTTATAGCTGCTGCTCTTTATGTTGCTGCTGCTCATGTTGTTGCTGTTGCTGCTGCTCATGTTGCTGCTCATGTTGTTGCTGTTGCTATTGCTGTTGCTGTTGCTGTTGCTGCTGCTACTGTTGCTGTTGCTATTGCTGTTGCTGCTGCTGGTGCTGTTATAGCTGCTGTTGTTTATGTTGCTGCTGCTCATGTTGTTGCTGTTGCTGCTGCTCATGTTGTTGCTGTTGCTGTTGCTGTTGCTGCTGCTGCTGTTTATGTTGCTGCTGCTCATGTTGTTGCTGTTATAGCTGCTGTTGTTTATGTTGCTGCTGCTCATGTTGTTGCTGTTGCTGCTGCTCATGTTGTTGCTGTTGCTGTTGCTGCTGCTGCTGCTACTGTTGATGTTGCTGCTGCTGTTGCTACAGCTAAGCCAAGCAAACAATCAACACATCATGTAGAAGCATTGAGCTGTAGTAAGGGCAAAGACGTGAGTGAGAGTGAGAGTGGGAGTGGCAGTAGAAGTTGGAGTGGCAGTGCCACGAAGAGGCAGTAAGAGATTTAGTTGTAAAGAATAGATGAAAGTGAGCATGTGTGTGTGTGTGTGTCTGTGTCTGTGTGTGTGTGTGTGTGTGTGGGAAGAGGCAGCATCCATAAATAGCAGCAATCAATGCGGCGTCGAGCATCTTATGCCCAACACGTGTCCCTTCTAGATCTAAGCAAACAATTTTTCCGAACTCGAACTGCCGCTGGTCAAAGTGAGAAATATACAAAAGCAGCAGCAGCAGCAACAGCAGCAGCAACAGCAGCAGTAGCAGCAGCAATACAATTTCAATCAAGTCGAACCACGTAGTTAAGTTAAAACATAAAGCAAATGGGAAGCGGGCAGCGGGCAGCGGGCAGCAAAGCGTCGTCGTCGTTGTCGACATCTTCGTCTAGACAAACGGCAAATTAAATTCAAAGTTTGCCTTGGCCAAGGCGCACCTGGCACGACACGCTGCCTGCCGAATCTTACACATTTTTGCTGCCCGAACCGCTGGTCCTTGTCAGCGTCATCATTTTTTTTTTATTTTTTTTTTGTTGGCGTCGCTTTTCGCCACCCTGCGGCGGTGTGGACTACACTTCAATCACTGGACACAAAAAGTGGCAGGGCGCGAACTTAACTCAAATGAAATTTCTTTCTTCTCTCTCTCTCGCTCTCTTTCTCTCTCTCTCTCTCTCTTTCTCTGTGTGTGCGCTAAAATAAGTTGCACAGCACTCAGCAGCAGCAGCTTCAGCAATTGTTTTACCCCTCATCAACAGGCAGGCAACACTCACTATGTATACCCCCAAAAAAAAACCCCAAACTTGCCAGAGTCGCCATCATTTTGCCATCTTCATGGCAAGTGCTTAAGTGCGTTTTACTTACGTTGAACAGTCAGGGGTACGGGAAACAGTATGCCGGGTGCTGGGTGCTGGGTGGCGGATGTCGGATGTCGGATGTCGGTTGGCAGTATGGCGTATGGCAGGATGACAGAGTATGGTTAACTTGAGGGAAACTTGAAGAACCTGAACGATAGTGAAAGTTTTTTTTTTTTTTTTTTTTTTTTTCTACTGCTACTCGCAATGCCTGTTGCTCTTATGTTAACCTATACTTTTAGCAATACCCTGTAAATAAACGTTATGCTCAAAATGGTAGCTGCAAATTTTTTTTGGAGTGTAAAGGGTTTACCTAGCTGCCAGCTGTGGAATCTAAACTTTCTTACTTTATTCTGGCTCTCGCTCTTTCCCTCTCTCTCTCTCTCTCTCTCTCTCTCTCTCACTTGCAGAGTCTCTCTCACTTACTTTCTCGATATAGCATATACCTGAATCTATCCAGACTTTAGGTTTCCTTAGTTTCCTTTAATTCTCTCTCTCTCTCTCTCTCTCTCTCTCTCTATTTGTCATATTTTACTCTCTTCCTCTTTATCCCTCTTTCTCTGTACTTTCCTCCTTTTTTTCTCTTTAAAAATTTTCTTATTCTCGCTATCATATCTCTCTTATCTCTCTCCAATCTCCCTTTTCTATGTCTTCTACTTCACTCCTTTCTGTCCTCTCTCTGTCACTTCTATCGTTCTCCTATCTGTTTTCTCTCTCCTACCTCCCTTCTTTCTCTCTCTCCCTCCCACCTGCCTTCTCTCTCTCTCTCTCTCTCCCCTACATCTTCTATCTCTCTTGCGTCTTTCCTGTCTCCCATCTATGTGTCTCTCTCCAATCTCTCTTCTCGCTCTCCTACCTCTCTTATCTCTCTTTCTCTCTTCTAACTCCCTTCTCTCTCTCTCTCTCTTTCTCTCTCTCTCTCTCTCTCTCTCTCTCTCTCTCTCCTACATCTTATATCTCTCTTGCGTCTTTCCTGTCTCCCATCTATGTGTCTCTCTCCAATCTCTCTTCTCGCTCTCCTACCTTTCTTATCTCTCTTTCTCTCTTCTAACTCCCTTCTCTCTCTCTCTCTCTCTTCTCTCTCTCTCTCTCTCTCTCTCTCTCTCTCTCTCTCTCTCTCTCTCTCTCTCTCCTACATCTTCTATCTCTCTTGCGTCTTTCCTGTCTCCCATCTATGTGTCTCTCTCCAATCTCTCTTCTTGCTCTCCTACCTCTCTTATCTCTCTTTCTATCTTCTAACTTCCTTCTCTCTATCTGCTACCTTTCTATACTCCCTCCTATATCTCTTCTCTTTCTTCCATTTGCTTTCTCTCTCTCTCTCTCTTTCCATCTCCCTTCTCTTTCTCTCTCCTAACTCACTCCCTTCTCTCCTCCCTCTCTCTCTCTCTCTCCTATATCCTTTTACACTTTCTTTAAACATTTTCCGTCACAACATACCGGGTATACTGTAGTCGTTCATTTCTAATACTTTAAAAATTACTTATATTGTTCTTGTGCTTCTTCTTCTTCTGCTTCTGTCACTTCTTCTTCTTCTTCTTCTTGATTACTTTATGCAGAGTTGGGCCAGGGCCACATATGCAGCGATTGCTATGCTGCGGCAAATTGAAAAAGAGGGCGTGTCCAGCAGCTTCAACGCCCTTCCCCCCTTACCTCTAAGTCAGCCAGCGAATCTTACTGTTCCCTTGACACTTTGCCCAACATAGTTTTTCTCTCAGTGTTTTTTTTTTTGGGGGGAGGGGGGTAGGGGGGGGGGAGGTGGTGGTAGAATCTTCAGTTAGTGTTGACAAGCAAAGGCGTCGTGGCAGAAATTGAATATTTGATTAGAGGGCGCTGCACAGATAAACAATGGCATCCCGTTGCCAAAGTTGCCAGTAGCAAGTAGAAAGTGAAAGAGAGAGAGAGAGAGAGAGAGAGATAGATAGATAGATGCCCGAGATATGATTGGAATTGCTGAAGTGCATATCCTTAAAGTGCTTTTTCTGTGCATAGTCGCAGGGACATGGGGACATGCGAGTGTAGTGCCAAGTGCAGCAGACACACACACACACACATACTGTGCCAGCTGAAACTGATGAAGTTCGACAACGACAGACATCATCATCATCTTTTGCAGCATCTACTACTGCTACTACTACTTCTTCATGTTGTTTGTTGTTGCAGTTTTCAAATTTCCGGCATGGAAATGCAGCGTGTTAACATTTTGTGGCAACATAGATAACAAGACAAGGCAACAAGGTTGCTAAACCGCTAAGATCGCATACGATATTGATGCTACTATCTTGACTTGCCTTTGACGTAACTCATCATCATCATCATCATCATCATCATCATCATTATTGATGCACTTTGCTTCCTTTACGCGTTTACAGCAAGCAAAATGCAAATAAAACAATTTGCGGTTAAATTCAACTGTAAATCCAAAGCAACAACAATTTCAATTTCTTCAACTTTAAAGCTTTAAAGTTGACATTGAGCTGCGCTGCGCTGCAGGCATATTATATGTAATATTACAGTAAAAACTAGTTAGCAACATGTTGCAACTACTTTAATTCATTGCAACTTTACTTTATAGACTCTTCGAAGAATTCAAGGATATCCAAATTCCAAATTAGCAGAGAAAGTCCTGCTAGCATTTCATTTATCTTCTACTTATGCTTTCTTCTGTTTCTATCTTCCTTCTCTCTACGCTCTTCTATTTCGCTTCTCACTCTCTTCTCTCTCTCTCTCTCTCTTCTATCTCTCTCTCTCTTCTATCTCTCTATTCTTACTCTCTATTCTTTCTCTCATATCTCTCTCTCTCTCTCTCTCTCTCTCTCTCCTCTATTTCTTTTCTCTGTTTCTCCTATATTTCTTCTCTCTGTTTCTCCTACATTTCTTCTCTCTCTCTCTCTCCCTTCTATCACTCTATTCTTTCTCTGTCTCTCTCTCTCCTATCTATCTTCTGTCTCTTCTCTTCTCTCTCTCTCTCTCTTCTCTCTCTCCATTCTTTCTTTTCTATCTATCTTCTGTCTCTTCTCTCTCTCTCTCTCTCTCTCTGTCACTTCCACTTATTCTTCCTACTGCTACTTAGGCTTCTTCAATTTGAAGATATTCCCATCTGGTGATCCTCTTATTTAGAGACACAATTGCATTATTCTTTTAGCATATGTGGAGTCTTAAATTGTTACTCTTTTCCAAACCCAATACTACATATAAGTTACATAGTCCTCTATATACTTTATCTAGTTTTATACTTTTCACAATTTTTTGCATTTGTAAAACTTCTTGGAACAAATTTGTAGTGTCTTCTTTGTCTGGAAAACTCTTACTGTTACTCTTGCTTATCCAATACACTAGTCGGTCCTATGTCCTTTGCCAATTCTACAACTTGAATTCTGAAAAAAATTTTAGTTAAGAGAACTGCTTTTTCATGCTTTTCCAATCGGTTTTGCTCTACCTGCAACTGTCTTCTATATCTGTCTATTATGCTCAGTCCTATGCTATACTTAGTCCTATGCTTTACTCAGTCCTATGCTTCACTCAGTCCTATGCTTCACTCAGTCCTATGCTTCACTCAGTCCTATGCTTCACTCAGTCCTATGCTTCACTCAGTCCTATGTTATACATAGTCCTATGCTATACTCAGTCCTATGCTATACTCAGTCCTATGCTATACTCAGTCCTATGCTATACTTAGTCCTATGCTATACTCAGTCCTATGCTATACTCAGTCCTATGCTTCACTCAGTCCTATGCTTCACTCAGTCCTATGCTTCACTCAGTCCTATGCTTCACTCAGTCCCATACTTCACTCAGTCCTACACACTTGCCAGTCAAATAGTTATATTCTCCAACCAGATGCAGAATTTTAATGCTTTGGAGATTCGGAAATCTTTCTGCATTTGCAATATATTTACTTCTAGTTTTTGAACTCTTTCTTTCTATGTTTGGAAATTTGTATGCTTCCTGCTATATGCTCAGTTCCTCAGTTTGATGCATGACTTCTAATCTTTTTCGGATGACTTCCATCTAAAACTTTATTTCAAGCAAAGACATTATGATTCTTTGGAAATGCATCAATAGCAACTTCTCCAAGCCATGCTATATACACTTCACAATTCTCTAAATTTCCCTTTAACTTTATACTCTACACTTAAGTACACACCCATTATTTTCTTCTTTTTTTTTTGTTTTGAAGCTGAGTTTGGGTTCATGCATTGTCATCCCAAATTTGGTCTCATTCTCCTCCCCCCCCCCCCCCTCGCTTCACATAAATACAATTCTCCATTGTCCATTGAGTTAACCGAGCGAAACTCTCAACGTGAACAAATGTAACATGAAACAATTTGCAAATAGGCTTTTAGCTTACAGTTACGACTCGTTTTTTTTTTCTTATTCTTTGTTGTTGTTGCCTGACGTTTTTTTTTTTTTTTTTTTAACAGTTTCAAATTTCGTTTTGGGGTTTTCAGTTTCACAATTTTTTTGCAATTTTGCAGTGTCTCAGTTTTCGGGGCATTTTGTATCGTCGGGTTCTTCATAAAAAGCAATAACCATATTCAACGCATTGTTAAATATTTATATTGGGCAGCCGTAAAAAAAAAAAAAAAACGCAACAGAAAAAAAACGCACGAAAACATTAAAAAAAACAAAATATAAAAATAAAAATAAAAAAATCAACAACTGAGAAAAAAAAAAACGAAAAAAAAAACGAAAAGAATAAAAATAAAAAAAAATAAAAATAAGCTGAAAGAAAAAAAAAACAAACACACAGAGAGAGAGAGAGAGAGAGAGAGAGAGGGAGAGAGAGAAATACAAAGAGAGAAAAGTCGTGAAAGAATTGCGCTTCATTTGGCAACAAATTGTTGTGACGGCATCGGTCAATGCGAAAATCTCTTGTTGTTTTGCTCTTATTATTGTTGTTGTTGTTGTTACTGTTGTTGTTGTTGTTGCAGTTGACGGTTCAACAACTTTTGACACACACAACACACAGAAACCAAGCGAGAAAGAGCTAAAGAAAGACACTTAAAAAGCAATTGCCAATTGCCAATTGGCATACAACAAAAGCATACAAAAAAAAAATATATATATATATATAAAAAGCAAAAAAAAAATGCGCTAGCTGTCAGTGTATAACAGTTAGTCGACGTTGAGATATTACGTAAAAAAAATTACAAAAAAAAAAAAAATTTCAAGAACTATTTCTATTTCGCGCTGCTAGCGAGTTCTATGATATTATGCCAAATTTTAGATAGATTTTTCGTAAATTTAAGTATAAAAATTTAGATTTCTGAATCTAATCTATAAAATTTCATAATGTTAACACTGCAAATGCTTAAGATTTTTACTATATGAAGCTTAAGTTGAATATTTTTTTTTTTTTTAAGATTTTTTTGACTCTAGTTTTGAAAGTACAGTCGAGTCTCGATAATTCGAAATGACACGGGGATCATATTTTTTTGTACGAATTATCGGGAGTATTTCGAATTATTTTCAAATTATTTATTGCATTTTTTTTGCAAGGGAACAGAAATGTTTACGAATTATTGAGAATTTCGAATTAGCGGGGTACGAAATATTGTGACTTTACAGTATATAAAAAAAAGTTAGTATTGAGTTAATATTATCTTAAGATCTATGTGGCTTAAGCCAAAATTTTAGATAGATTTTTTTGGAGTATAAAAATTGCATTTATATAAATAATAATAAAATAAAATAAAATAAAATAAAATAAAATAAAATAAAGTAAAATAAAATAAAATAAAATAAAATAAAATTAAAATAAAATAAAATTAAAATAAAATTAAAATAAAATTAAAATAAAATAAAATTAAAATAAAATTAAAATAAAATTAAAATAAAATTAAAATAAAATTAAAATAAAATATAAAATAAAATTAAAATAAAATTAAAATAAAATATAAAATAAAATATAAAATAAAATATAAAATAAAATATAAAATAAAATATAAAATAAAATATAAAATAAAATATAAAATAAAATATAAAATAAAATATAAAATAAAATATAAAATAAAATATAAAATAAAATATAAAATAAAATATAAAATAAAATATAAAATAAAATATAAAATAAAATATAAAATAAAATATAAAATAAAATATAAAATAAAATATAAAATAAAATATAAAATAAAATATAAAATAAAATATAAAATAAAATATAAAATAAAATATAAAATAAAATATAAAATATAAAATATAAAATATAAAATAAAATAAAATAAAATAAAATAAAATAAAATAAAATAAAATAAAATAAAATAAAATAAAGTAAAATAAAATAAAATAAAATAAAATAAAGTAAAATAAAATAAAATTTAATAAATTATGAATAAAATTTATATATACAAATTTTAGAAAATTAACGCTGCCAGTTGTCAAATTATACAAAATTTTAAATAAAATTTTAATGATTTGAACTATAAATATAAAATATAAATTACATTCAAAATGCATTGTAGGAAGTATATATAAAATTTATATATAACTTATTATAAGTCTTGACATTTAAGTACTAAGATCTAAGATAATATTAAGTCAAATTTATGCGTAGAATTTTTTTTTTCTAGCAAAATTTCTGCAGTTTACCGAAAAATCAATAAAAAAAAAAAAATATATGTCAACTTTCAACTAGCAAAAACTCAATACACTTACCAGCAGCAACATTTTTCACACTATTATTTTACAGGGTATAAAACACAAAAAAAAAAATTATAAATTTATATATAAAAAAAAAAAAAAAATTAAAGCAAACAAAAAAAAAAAGAAGAAAAAAACGGCAAAAAAAAAAAAAGCAATGAAAACCAAAGCAATTAAATTTGTTCAAATCGATTTAAGCTGACAATAGACAGCAGCAGCAGCAGCAATAACAACAACAAAAACAAACAGCAAGCGGCAGCAACAACAGCAGCAAGTGCCAGCAGCGACCCCTATGCAAAGCATTGAGAGTGTGTGGAGTGTATGGAGTGTGAAGAAGTAAGGGAAGCTATGAACAATGCTTCGCATATTGTTTGCCTAAAGAGGAGAGCAGGCGAATTGTGGGCGTGACACTATATATAGCAATTACAACCGCAAATGGCAATAAAATGACAGAGTAACAATCGTAACAATCGTTACACGACGAAAGCTTTTGCTTTTGCTGCCGCTGCTGCTGTTACTGCTGTTGCTGCTGTTACTGCTGTTGCCTTTTACTGCTGTTGCTTGAAATGTTGAAGGCGGTCAGTTGAATAGGCGGACATTCAGTTATAGTGGGCGTGTCAAGAGCACTAGCAGCTGTACGCTAGAGGGCGCCACCTACCAGCAAACACACACACACACACACACACACATAGACACATAAAAACAATACACAAATTGGGACATTAGGGAACTGAGCAAAACGAAATCGTTATCGCAAATTGTCGCCACAATTAAGAGAAAAAGGCAAAATAACATTCAGCAAAACGACCCTTACCCAGGACCCCGCAACTCCCTTCCCCCCCCCCCCACTTCTAGCTGCCACCTCAAGCAAACAGAGCCGTCATCTATGTAACGCCTTATCTTGTCGCATAAACCAGAAAGGATAACAGTTCCAAGAGAGAGAGAGAGAGAGACAGACAGAGAGAGAGAGTGAAAGCACTTTAAGACTATCTTTTTTTTTTTTTTGGAGCGATGATGGTTCGGGATAATATTGTGTTCCATTTAATAAGCATAACAGAAATAACATTTAAATTAAGTAAACATTCTCCACAGCAGCAGCAGCAAACGAAAAAAAAAAAAAAAAAAAAAATAGATTGAATGCCTTTGCACAACAATAAGAAGAATATGAAGAAGAAGCGGGGGGGCAAAAAAAAAAAGGTTTTAGAGGTTTTCCCTTTTTTTTTTTTTTGCTTTATTTTTATGATTTTTTCTTAGCAACGAAAGGCAGGGCAGAGCAAAGGAACGGCCACAGGCCTCGGTTAAGCTATGCAACAGAGCAATAACAAATGAAAAAAAAAATGCACACAATGTTAAGTAATGTAAAAGAGAGAGAGTGAGAGAGAGAGAGAATAAGAGAAAGAAGTAAAAACCATTGAGCAAATATTTAACAAAGCGCAAAATTGCAGCATTTTTCTTTTTATTTGCATATTTAATTTGTTTTGAGGTTTTTTTTCTGCTTTTTTTTTTTGCTTTACACTTTGTATCTCGCATACTCGCACTTTCTCTCTCTCTCTCTCTCTCACACTCTCTGTGTGTGTGTGTAAGAAAAAAAAACTGCTGATATAACAAATGAAAAACTCACATTCTCTCTCTCTCACACACACACACACACTTACAATGCCATGATTCAATTATAATTATTTTTAATAACGAATAAGCAATACACTTGCTACAAAACTCTAAAGCATCAACTGTGCAATAATATTAATATAATTTTTATGTGCGCTTAAAAGTATGCTACATTTTTATTATTATTCTGTCGCTGTTTCAGTGTCATAGTTTGTCTCTCTCTCACACACACACACACACACACACTGTCACAATGCTAATTTCTGCTCTTGCTTGCAAATTAATTATGCAATTAATTTAAATTAAAACTTTGCTAAAATAATTTTTTTTTTTTTTAAATATTGCAAAAAAAAAGGTAATTTAATTTATTTCAAAATATTTTTTATTAATTAAATTTAAAAAAAAAAAAAAAGAAGTTAAATTAGTGAAATTGTCAGGTGTCAGTGTATACAGCAAAAGCATTGTACTCAGCCACTATCTCACTCTGACACACATGTCTGTGTGGTAAACGTAGAGCTTAACAGCAGCTTAACAGCAGAGCAGCAGCAACGAACAATAGCAGCGACGCTGGCAGCGACTGCGAAAGAGAGAGAGAGAGAATTGCAGACATGTTCGTCAGAGGCGACCGCAAGTTTCATTTTATTTATTTTTTTTTTGCAGTTGCTGCTGCAGCTGTCCAACAAATTGTTGTTGCTGTTGCTGTTGTTGTTGTTGTTGTTGTTTGTTATGCTGCAATTGTTATAAATAAATAATTCATTTACTTTTGCTTTGATAATTTTTGCGTGCTGTTTGGCATTTTCTCATCTTTTTCTGCTGCTTTTCATCTTATTTTTCTCTTCTCATGCTTTGACTCGAAATTGTTTTTCTGCCTCGTTGCCGCCTGACCAAGAAAATAAAAACAACAACAAAAATAAAACACAAAAAACACAAAACACACAACAAACAAACTTGTGGCAACAACAACAACAACAACAACAAAGCTGTTTAATTAAGGCCAACAACAACAACAAAAACAAGAGCAAAATATTTTTATATATATATAATATAATGCTAAAGGAGGTCGACGGGTCACAGATTGTTGTATTTGCGTCTTTTGCTTGTCTTGTTCACACTTTGCGCAACAACAACAACAACAACAGCAGCAGCAGTAGCAGTAGCAGCGAGAATTAGAACTTTAACAGCAGTTAGAAAGAGACAGCATAAAAGAGTTAGAGCTAAAGTTAGCAGAGCAGAGAAGAACAGAGAAGAGAAGAGAAGAGCAAAAAGCAATACAAAAGGCCGCCCACTCAATTTGAAGGTTAAAGCAGCAGCAGCAGCAACAGCAACAGCAACAGCAGCATAGGCGGCACAGCAGGTGGGTGTGGCCAAAAAGACAGTTAGGCACCGCAAAGTGTCACACTTTAACAGCATTTTCATTAATCAAGTCGCAACCCGCTGCTGCTGCTGCTGCTGCTGCTGCTATTGCTGCCTGCGTCGCTGCCTGCGTCGCTGCCTGCGTCGCTGCTAACCTGAGCAGTAAAAGAAACAGAAGCGAACTTTTCATCCTTTGTCTCGCAACTTTACTGCTGCGGTTTTTTTCTTCTTTCTTTTCTTTTTTTTTCTTTGCCTTCTGTTTTCTTTTCTTAAGTAATTTTTTTTTTTTTTTCTCGACTTTTTCTTTTGTTTCGCTATTGTCATTCGCGGTTTTTTGCGCCATTTGCCTTTGCCTGCGCCTTCTCTCTCTCTCTTTCTGTCGCACGCGCGGCAAACATCATTCACTGCTTGGCGCGTGACGTTAATTGAATAACGTAACGTAAATGAAGTACGTAAACTGTTGTCTAATGACATTTGTCACAATTAATCAACGTGTTGAATATTTTCTCTTTTCTCTTTTCTTTTCTTTTCTTATTTTTTGTGACTTGCTACATTTGAAGCACTATTGCAACGTAAGTGTACTTACGTTAAACGTAATATGCAATAACGTAATAAAATTTAAAAAAAAAAAACAATTTTTTTTAAATATTTAAAAAAAAATTTAAAAAAAAATTATTTCAATTTTGTTTTCAGAAACTTTACGTTTACGTTAACGTTAATATGTTTACGTACAACGTAAAAGTGCAATTAAATGACGTTGCATCAATGCTCCATTTTGTATACGTTGCCAACTCAGTTTGTTAAAAATAAAACATGTTCATGCAAGTTGAAACATGCACACAAAAATGTTAGTTGACATTGTTGGCAAATTAATTGAAACTTTATGTTGGCAATTTATGCGCTACGATTGTTGTTGTTGTTGTTGCTGTGAATGATATGGCAAATGTTATCAGCGCCAATGTAGCAGCACAGCACAGCGCAGTCATTGGCTTAGAGGGGTTGGGGGTCGATGGGCAAGGGTTAAGGGTTAAGGGTTAAGGGTTAAGGGTTGCCATGGGTTAAAGGTTGCCCTGAACTCACGTTGCTGCCATTGTTTTTCAATTGTGTTCCAGGTGTTTGGTTACCTTTTTTCTTCTTCTTCTCCATCTTCTTTTGGCTTTTTTTTTTTTTCTTGCTTCCTTTTGTTGTTAATCTGCAGCTCGTCGCTGTTAAGCAATAAGCAGCTGTAATGCTATCTCTTTCGCACATTCTTTTACTAATCTGAAGAAACAAAAAAAACAAAAAAAAAATAATTTTCTTCTTTTCTTTTCTGCTTTTCAGCTGGAAACTGCACTGCTAATTGCGAGTTTAGAGCGACCGCACAACAGTAAGCGAAAAAGAGAGGGAAAGAGTGTAAGGAATAGAAGCTGAACAAGACGTAAAACAGCAGCAGCACAAAAAAAAAAACAAAAACAAAACAGTAAATAAGGTTACGCAAGGCGAAGCATTAATTAATCAGAGACAACAACAACAACAACAAAAGCAAGGAAAGCAAAACAAAACAAAACAAAACACACAACTTAGAGAAGGAGAGAAGGAGAGAGAGCGCATAGAAACAAAAAAAAAAAAAAAAACACACACACAAGACACACGAATCAAATTAAGAGCGCGTCAAAAGGATTAACAAGCAGCAAGTCAACAACAGCAGCAAGTGCGAGTGCGAGTGCGAGTGCGAGTGCGACAGAGATAAAGCGTGACGCTGAGAGCGCACGCAGTAAGAGAGAGAGTGTGTGTGCAGCAGCAGCTCAAGCTCTAAGCTAAGAGCAGTGTGCGCTGTATAAAATTACAAGTGCAAGAGTGAGACAAAAGCAGCTTAGAAACGTAGCAGCAGCAGCAGCAGTAGCGCAGAGAGAGAGAGAGCGCGCACTTTAACATTTAATGTTATTCATAAAGAGCGCAAAGATGACAGATCAACGCCAGCAACAACAGAAGCAGCAGCTGCAGCAGCAGCAACAGCAGCAGCAGCCGCGACAACAACATCAACATCAACAGCAACGATCACAATTAATGCAATTTATGTTAATAACATTATTAATGCTACTGTTAGCAGAGGAAACATATTGCCGAGATTGGATACAAAATTGTGCTAGTTGCCATTGCCATTGGACATCGGGTAAAAAGAATGCCGATTGTAAGGGAAAGAAATTAACTAAAATTCCATTAAATATGAGCAGTGATTTACAAGTTATTGATTTTCAACAAAATGAAATACCAGAATTACGTCGTGAAGAATTTCTTACAGCTGGCCTACAAAATTTACATAAAATCTATTTACGTAATTGTACTATACAAGAGGTAAATCGTGAGGCATTCAAAGGTTTACAAATACTAATTGAGCTAGATATGTCATATAATCGTATACGTCAATTGCATCCATCAACATTTGCTGGACTTGAAAGATTACGAAATGTTTTCATTAATAATAATGATATTGAAATATTAGAAAGTAATCTATTTCTTAATTTACCATTTTTATCACGTGTGGAATTTAAAAATAATCGTTTAAAGGAAGTACAATTGAATGTATTTGGTGGACCATTAGTTGGTATATCTTTGGATCAAAATCAATTGACACACTTAAATAAGGAAACATTTGTTAATTTACCAAAATTGGTATATTTATCACTGCAGGGTAATCCATGGAATTGTACATGTGATTTAAAAGAATTTCGTGATTTTGCTATATCACGACGTTTATATACACCGCCAACGAATTGCCATGAACCAGAAAGATTACGTGAAAAACTATGGAGTGAATTACCATCTGAAAGTTTTGCATGTCAACCGCGTATAATTGGTTCAGTGCGTTCATTTGTTGAAGCAAATCGTGATAATATAACTTTACCATGTCGAATTATTGGCTCACCACGACCAAATGTTACATGGATCTATAATAAACGTCAAATAAATCCAAATGCTAATGATCCACATGTACGCATTATGAATTCTGTGGAACCAATGAATGGACAACAAATGGTTATGATTTCAGAATTAAAAATCTATGGTGTACGTAACTCTGATAAGGGTGTCTATACTTGTGTTGCCGATAATGGTGGCGGTAAAGTAGAAGCTGAATTTCAATTACTTGTTAGTGGTGATTATATTGGTTCTCCAATGTCCGGTGATGGTCTTGGTATAAGTGGTGCCATTGGTGCATCCACAAGTGATCCACAGACAAGTGTCTTACTTATCATGTGTGTTATTGCAACGGCATTTATTGTTCTATTGATATTTGTTGTACTTGGATTACTTTGCTATTGTCGTCGGATTAAAACTTATCAAAAGGATAATACAATGATGAGTGGCGATGGTTTAATATCATGTAAACTTGATAAAACACATAATAGTTCAATACTTGAAGGTTCTGTAATTATGGAAATGCAAAAAAGTTTGCTCAACGAGGTAAATCCTGTAGAGAAACCACCACGACGCACTGATATTGAGAGTGTTGATGGCGGTGATGATGGACATGAGATCAAAAAAACGTTGCTCGATGAGACAGCATATGGTAAGTTGTATATCATTATGATTTTATATTAATTTTATGATATATTTAAGAGTGTTAAGTCTTTGGAGATTGTAGGATAACCATGTTTAAATCAATTTTATTGCTCTAAAATTTTTATATTAAATTTTCCTAAAAATTATTCCAATTTTCAGTCATACACCATAGTTAGTTAGGAGTGTCAAATTTTTGGAGATTATAGGATAACCATTTTGATATCAATTTTAATTGCTCTAAAATTTTTATATTAAATTTTCCTTAAAATTATTACAATTTTCAGTAATACACCATAGTTAGTTAGGAGTGTCAAATTTTTGGAGATTATAGGATAACCATGTTTAAATCAATTTTATTGCTCTAAAATTTTTATATTAAGTTTTCTTAAAAATTATTCCAATTTTCTGTCATATACTACAGTTAGCTATAAGTCTCTAGGAGTGTCAAGTTTTTGGAGATTATAGGATAACCATGTTTAAATCAATATTATTACTGTAAAAATTTTTTTATATAGTTTCCCTAAATATTTTTCCCAACTTTTGCCGTATAACATAGTTAACTATAAGGAGCTCTGTCTCTAGGAGTGTCAAGTTTTTGGAGATTATAGGATAACCAAATTTAAATCAATTTAATTGCTTTAAAATTTGTATATTAAATTTTCCTAAAAATTATTATAATTTTCTGTCATATACCATAGTTAGTTAGGAGTGTCAAATTTTTGGAGATTATAGGATAACCATGTTTAAGTCAATTTTACTGCTCTAAAATTTTTATATTAAGTTTTCTTAAAAATTATTCCAATTTTCTGTCATATACTATAAGTCTCTAGGAGTTTCAAGTTTTTGGAGATTATAGGATAACCATGTTTAAATCAATTTTATTGCTTCTAAAATTTTTATATTAAATTTTCCTTAAAATTATTACAATTTTCAGTCATATACTATAAGTCTCTAGGAGTGTCAAGTTTTTGGAGATTATAGGATAACCATGTTTAAATCAATTTTATAGCTGTACAATTTTTCTATTTAATTTTCCTAAGCATATCACCAATTTCCTGCTCTATAATATAGTTAGCTCATGCAATATTTTAGTATAGCTTTCCTAAATATTTCTTATTCAAATTTTCCAGCAAAATTCAGACTATGGAAAATTGTTGGATAAAACATTATTTTTAATATTTTGCTCTTCGTCTAAAGTTTGCCTTTAAAAATGTTTCTACATATTTCATATTAAATGCCATTACCAATTATATATAGCAGCTACCCCCATAACTCTATCAATTATGAAATTTAGCTACTTTTAGCTTGTTTCGAGCACAAAACAAAAAAAAAAATAATTTCAAAATCTTTTTATATGCCAAAAATTGTAATCATTACTCGACGCATAATAAATTTTACCTGTTATTACATGTTGTATAACATTGCCAAGTATTTCTCTCTCTCTCTCTCTTCCTCTCTCTTTCTCTCCCTCTCTCTCTTTCTCTCTATCTCGCTCAATGCATCATTAGCGCTTTTCACAAAAATTCGCAATGTACGAGTTGCTGTTATTTAAGCTACACGGCAAAAAAAAAAGAAAAAAAAAAACAAGTAAGAAAACTAGAGTCGCACTGCTCGACTATATAATATCCGGTGCTCCAAAAAAAAAATATATATATATATATATAGTAGATTCCGCTTATAGCGACTTTCAAGGGACCTACGATTTTACGTCGTTATATCCGGAAGACGCACTAACCGAAAGTTAGCATTAGGACCAATCAAGCCAACGAGTTTTAGTCGCAGTAACCGAACGGACGCTTTAAGCAGAGTCATTATAACCGGATTCTACTGTATATAAATTACATATACATATGTTCATACTTAATAGGTTGGGACTATCAAATTTTCAATGATCATTATAAGTCTTCCAATAGCTAAGAGGCGTTGAAGAGCGTGGTTCCTATAGTCACCAAAATCTAGGTTTTCATATGAACGTGCTTCCATCGACTTGATTGTTCATTCTGAGCATATAATATTCTATATATTTTATAGTTTCGATCACGACTTCTTACAGAGCATTTGCAGATAGTTGCCTACACACACACACACACACACACACACATTCATTATATCCCATTGTATCCTATGCTGAATACTGGGTATAAAAAATAGAATAAAAATTGCATACTGCATATTTTACATGCAAAGAGACAGACAGAGAGTAAATGAGAAAGAGAGAGAGAGAGAGAGAGAGAAGAGAGTAACAAAAAATAAATAGAAAAAAAAACAAAAAAAATGTTTTAGCTTTTACTGCAACATCATGATGAACAACAACATGAAAAATGTTTGTAATACTTTTTGCACTATTCCACAATTAAATTCAAAATGGCGCCAGCTGCACTTGAGTGTTGTTTCACTGTCTGCCACGTCTGTTCTGTCTCTACTGTCTCTACTGTCTCTTCAGTCTGTTTTGTCTGTTTTGTTTGTGTTTGTGTTTGTTGTGTGTGCGAATTGCACATTTGATCTATTTGTCGAATATTTCCAGTTGAGTGCAACGGCAGTTCGACAATTTAGCTCACATTTTTCAGCAATACAAAACAGAGAAAGAGAAAGAAAGAATGAGAGAGAGAGAGTGAGAATGAATATATGAGAGTTAGAACAAACTTGTGTATAGACATAGAGCAATAGATACAATAGATACATAGATGCATAGATACATTTGTATCTATTACTTCCGCCGCATTTGGCAACATTGGCAGGCCGGCAGCTCGGCTAAACACAAAAGCAAACACACAACCAACAACAACAACAACAACAACAACAACAACAACAACGACGATGACGACAACGACGACGACGGATGTTTGCTTTAAATTTCCAATTGGCAATTGCAGTTTGCCAATTGAATTGCAATGACAATTGAAAAGCCAATTGAATGCAATTGATGCACTCTTCATTCTTCTATTCTCTCTCTCTCTTCCCCTCCCTCTCTCTCTCTCTCTCTCTCTTGCTTGCTTGCTTTTGCTGTTGTTTATTTTAGATTTGGCAAAAAACAATCAATGACATTTGCCAACAGCAGCAGCAGCAGCAGCAGCAGCAAGTGCTTATCAATTGCGCAGCCCCAAAAAAAAAAAAAAAAATAAAAAAAAAATGAAAAACGAATTGCAAGCGATTATTGAAAGCAATGACACGAGCTTAAAGTGTAAGCCAAAATCGTTCAACAATTAATCTCAACGCTGTGGCTTTTGTTACACTCTAAAATTTGACAGCATGCTCTCTCTCACTCTCACTCTCACTCTCTCTCTCGCTCTCACTCATTCGATTGGTTTAAGCTCACAGTTCAGGGAACAGGATTAAAAAGTGCTTAAAATGAAAATCTCAACGTAAATTGAATTTTACATTAAATGATTAATCGACGCAATTAATTAAAGCTTTAAATGCGATTTCTATATATTTTGTTAAACTTCAGCTTTAGCTTTAAATATCACTTTTATTTATTTATTATTGACTTTAAACATAGGCAATATTTTATTTGATATTTATAAAAAATTTACATGCTGCGCTTTATTTTGTGTTAAATTTCTTCTTTTTATTTTTTTTAACTGTTTATTTTTCTATATAATAAAGTGTTAGTATCGCACTCATATAACTTTATAGACAAATTTCAGGTATTTTTATGCCTTGCTGAAAATTTAACTTTCGCCTTATTAAATTTCAAACATCGATATCCCTAAAATTTAAAAAATAAAATTAAAATATTAATATTTCAAAAAAAAATTTTTAAGAATAATAATTAATATGTCAAATTATTTTTTATTTATTTTTTTTTTTGATATTTTTAATTTTTTTTTTTTTGTTTTTTTGATATTTTTAATTTTTTTTTTTTTTTTGATATTTTTAATTTTTTTTTTTTTTTGATATTTTTATTTTTTTTTTTGTTTTTTTTTTTGATATTTTTAATTTTTTGTTTTTTTGATATTTTTAATTTTTTTTTTTTTTTTTGATATTTTTAATTTTTTTTTTTTGTTTTTTTTGATATTTTTAATTTTTTTTTTGATATTTTTAATTTTTTTTTTTTTGTTTTTTTTTTGATATTTTTAATTTTTTTTTTTTTGTTTTTTGATATTTTTATTTTTTTTTTTTTGTTTTTTTGATATTTTTAATTTTTTTTTTTTTTTTTTTGATATTTTTAATTTTTTTTTTTGGTATTTTGATATTTTTAATTTTTTTTTTTTGTTTTTTTGATATTTTTAATTTTTTGTTTTTTTTTTGTTGATATTTTTGTTTTCTTAGTCAACATCTTAGCAATTTTTATATTTTTTTAGTATATCAAGAATTTCACAGTTTTAAAAAAATGCCTATAAATAATACAGATTGTATAAGAAAATCCTCAAACTTTCCGCTTGCCATATAAAAATTATTCTCTCTAAAATTTCCCACTAGATCCAAAAAAAAAAAAACACCCAAACTTTCGCCCTAAAAATTCATACACCACTATTAATTCCATCAAG
The DNA here is from genome assembly GCA_037044475.1 of Zaprionus obscuricornis. NCBI lineage: Eukaryota > Metazoa > Arthropoda > Insecta > Diptera > Drosophilidae > Zaprionus > Zaprionus obscuricornis. The sequence continues at coordinate 13,982 of JBAMBR010005699.1, read as the reverse complement.
CTCTACAAAAAAAAAAAAAAAATCCTTAGCTTGCTCCTACTAATTCTACCCCAAAAATTACCACTCCAAAAAAATCACTAAATCTAGGGGAAGAACAACTGTCCCGGAAAAACCCCACTAATACACCTCTAATATTTCCAGCAACCTCTACAATATAAAAAAAAATCCTAAGCTTGCTACTACAAATTCTTTCCCCCACCAAAAATTCCCACTAGGTCCTCCAAAAAAAAAAAACCCTAAATCTAGGGGAAGAGCATTGACAATATTCAACAAATTAAAAGTAAAAGCAAAATAATTGAACTTCTAATACTAGGACTTTCTAATAAAACTCAACTAAGACTAGCAAATAAAGTCTATTAAGTTTATGTATATTTCTACGTCAAAATAATTCCTAAATATAAGAGAAAAAGTTTGATTGGAAGACTAAGAGTAGAAGCAAAGTAATAGAACTTCTAGTACTAAAACTTGTTAAGTCAAATCAACGAAGACAAAGACTAGGAGAAGTACTAGGACTTTCTAATAAAACTCAACTAAGACTAGCAAATAAAGTCTATTAAATCTATGAAAATTACTACTAGAATGTTAAAAAAAAAAACATCCTAAATATAGAAGAAAAAGTTTCAGCATATTGTAAGTTTGATAGTAGAAATAAAGTAATAGAACTTTTAGTACTAGGACTTTCCAATATATGTAACTAAGACTACCAAATAAATTCTATTAAGTTTTTTAAATATTTATAAATAAAACTTCACTCACTCTCTCTCTCTCTCTCTCTCTCTCTCTTTCAACAGCCAATCATACACGTGACGATGAGACACATTCGGTTGCACTATCGGATACAACAACAACGCCACGTTCACGTTACACTTATGTTGATGATACATATGGTAATAGTTTACCACCAGATCTATTGGCATTCCCAGCACGTGTACCACCAACATCACCATCAATGCAATCATCACAATCGAATATACCTGATCAGGTTATCTATGGCATACGGTCACCGCCGCCATTGACAAGTCCCGTGTATGCGCATATGACACCACATGGCATTTATGGGACAACAACAATAGCGGCAACAACACACAATGGATTTATGACATTGCAACATCCAAAATCACGAAATTTAGCGCTAATTGCAACAGCCAATAGTCGCCATCAGCAACAGCAACAGCAGCAGCAGCAGCAACAACATATGCAACAACAACAGCAGCAACATTTACAGCAACAGCAACAACAATTGGCATTACAATCATCATCGGCATCACCATTTTTGCCAGCACCCGTTGTTTATTCCCCAGCAACGGCAGTTGTTATGAAGCAAGGATATATGACAATTCCACGTAAGCCACGTGTTCCCAGCTGGGCACCAAGCACATCGGCAGCAGCAGCAGCCGCTGCAGCTGCAGCTGCAGCAGCGGCAGCCGCAGGTGTACATCAACAGCAACAGCAACAGCAACAACAGCAACAGCAGCAACAATTGAATGAATTTCAATCGCCAACATCACCAAATCCAAGTGAAACAGGAACTGCAACAACTGTTGAGTTGCAAGCTGAACCTGTCTATGATAATTTGGGATTACGCACAACGGCAGGTGGCAATTCAACATTGAATTTGCATAAAGTTGCTGGCGTCACACAGGCAACGCCCCAAGCAGCACAACAACAGCAACAACAGCAGCAACAGCAGCAGCAATATACAATGCGTGATCGCCCATTGCCAGCAACGCCAAGTCTAACATCAGTTGCATCAGCAGCAAATGCTAGTAAAATCTATGAGCCGATACATGAATTGATACAACAACAACAAGCCATGCAGGCAGCACAACAGCAATTACAGCAACAGCAGCAACAGCATCAACAGCAACAACAGCAACAACATTTATATAATTCTGATACAGAACCATTATATGGTGCCAGACATCATGGCACAATTACGATAATGCCAGGTGCAAGCATTAATGGTGCTGGACTAGGTTCACCAGGTAGTGTTGCTGCTGCTGCTGCTGCTGCTTCTACATCTGCTGCAGCTGTTGGCGGTGTTAATGTTGCTAGTGCATCACCAACACATGGCGGTGATTCACCAAAAATAACTAAAATTCCACCAAGACCACCACCAAAACCTAAAAAGAAAATGTCTGTAACAGCAACACGCAGCGGACAAGGCAGCACAAGTCAGCTCTTTGATGATGAGGGCGAAGATGGCACCGAAGTTTAGTTTAAGCAATTACAACAACAACAATAATAATAACAACAACAACAACAACAACAGCAGCAGCAGCAGTAGAAAAAAAAAAACAGTAATTGCAATTTATGAATTCAATAATTGCCTTTTATTTAACAGCAAACAGAAGCAGAGAGCAGAGAGCAGAGAACAGAGAGCTGAGAGCAGATAAAACAGCAATAGCAGAGAAAAGTAACAGTAGCAGAAGCAGCAGCAGAAGCAGAGAGCCGACGCAGACAACAGCAGCAGCAGCAGAAAGCAGAAGCAGAGAAGAGCAGCAGCAGCAGAAAGCAGAAGCAGAGAACAGCAGCAGCAGCAGAAAGCAGAAGCAGAGAAGAGCAGCAGCAGAAAGCAGAAAGCAAAAGCAGAGAAGAGCAGCAGCAGCAGCAGCAGCAGAGGAAGCAGAGAAGAGAAGCCGCAGCTGTGTTAGAATACGTAAAGCCAAGCGCAGCATCAAGTTGATGAAAAGAGCGCGACGCAAAGCAAGTGCTGCCGCCGCCTTCTTGCTGTTAAGTCGCTGATCTGCCGTAATGAGAGCTGCTCAATCACTGTTAATGCAATGCGTAATGTTAATAGTGTAAGCATGTTCGCTGTTAACATAACATAAGTACAGCTGTTAGGCATAGCAGCAGCAGCAACAGGAACAACAGCAGCAGCAGCTCGAAAGCGTCAGTTAACATAACAGCAGCAGCAGCAGCAGCTCGAGAGCGTCAGTTAACATAACAGCAGCAGCAGCTGTTAACATCACAGAGAGCAAGCAAGAAGTAAGCAGTAATTCGTGCGCTGCTGCTTTTGCTGTTAATGTTAATATAATATATGTATTCTCATAGCTGCTGTTAATATTATTTGCAGCTGCTCCTGTTAACTGTTAATTGCATGTTTTAGTATTAACAAAAGATAACAGTGTGCCAATCAACTTGCAAAATTTAAAAAAAAAAAAAATTTTCAAATTTTCACTTGCAAATTTTTAAAAAAAACGAAATTTCAAATTATCACTTGGAAAATTTTTTAAAAATCTTCAAATTTTAACTTGCAAAATTTAAAAAAAAAAAAATTTTAAACTTTCACTTGCAAAATTTAAAAAAAAAAATTGCAAAAATATGCAAAAAAAAAATTACAAATAATTTGAAATATTTTTAAATATAAAAATTGCCACTGTCTATTGTCTTCTCGCTCATTTTTACACTCTCTCACAGACTTTCACTGTCTGTCTGATTTTTTTTTTTTTAATGTCACTATCTCTATATTTCTGACTCTCTCTGTCTCTCTCTCTCTTTCTCATGCTGTCTCTCATTAATTTGTTTTACTGTCACTTTCTCTCTCTCTCTCTGTATCTTTCTCTCACTCTCTCTATTTCTGTGTATGTGTGTCTCATTCTCTCGCCCACGCAATATGCGTGACTTGTGTGCCAAACCGACTGATGTAGAATTTAGTAATTAACTCGATGAACATACGAAAAAAAATATAAACAACAACAACAACAACAACAGCAGCAGCTTAAACAAACAAGAAGAGCAGCAGAAAAGAAAAAAAGTAACTGTCATACACATAATGTATGTACATAAAGTAAAAGAAACAGAAGCAAAGCTAACTGCAAGTGTTGCACAGTGGGGCAGATCACTAGCTGCAAGAAAGTTCCCCCCCAAAAAAAAAAAAAAGAATAAAAATTACAGTAAATAAAATTATAGCACAACAGTATGTAAAAAATAATAATGAAAACAAAAGAAAAAGAAGGAAGCAAGAAAAAAGGAAAGGAAAGGAAAAGGAAATGAAAAAAAATATCCCAATTTTAATACTACAAAATAAAAACTATATACTACTCTATTTTTTTTTTTTTTTTTTTTTTTGTGTAGGTTTAGTTAGTGCGGTACAAAATGCATAAATTACACATAATTATAAATATAAATTAAAATTAAAATTAAATAAAAAAAAAATAAAAATAAAAATAAAAAATTATATATACAATTTTAGAGTTAAGCGAGAAAACTTGATATATATAACAAAAAGTATATAGCGAAAAAATGAGCAGAAAAAAAACGAACAGCAAAAAAAAAATAGAGGAAGAAAAAAAAGTAAAAGAAAAAAAATCGAGCAGAAAAAAAATGAGAAGAAAACACGAGAAAACAAAAACCGAGAAAAAAAAAAAGCGACAGAAAATATATAAAAAAAAAAAAACAATTTTAATTCAAAACAAATTTATTCAAAAGACGAAAGCAAAAAAAAAATATATATATATAAAATTATAAATAAAAAAAAAAGCAAATGAAAAAGAAAAATTAGTAATAGAAATTTAGAGAGAAAAAAAAAAACAAGAAAAGAAAAATTATAAAAATAAAAAAAAAAAACAAATTTTTCAATTTAAAATTAAGTTTAAAACATTTCACGTTAGAAATTTTATAAAATTGTAAATTATTGATGCATTAAACACACATTAAATTAAACAAAATTTAAATTTAAACTTTAAACTATAAACTATATATAAATATATATATATATATCGATAAATATATAGTTTATAATTATATATATAATATTATATATATATATAAATTTAAATTAACTCTAAATGGCAAGTAAATACTTAGGAAACATAAAAAAAAAAACAAAAATCCCACAATAAATATATATATAAAAAAAAAATTTTTTTTTTAAGAGACATTTTTTTTTAAAGAACGAAACGAAATAAATTAAAAATAATAAAAAAAAAATATATATATGAAATAAAAATATATATAAAATTAATGCGTTAAGTGTATTTAGCAATTAATGAACAATGTAATGTATTATGTAATAAATGTAATGTAATTTCTTTGCATTCGCAACAAAACAAAAAAAAAGAAAAAAAAAATATTGAAAAAAAAAAACAACAGAAAATAATGTCATAGAGTTTTTCTATATACACAATATATATATATATATATATAGACTATATATGCATATATACACAGACACAATTACATACACATACATACACAAACATATATATAACATTACATACATATATACTATATATATCTCTAACTGTATAATCGCATATTAAATTGCTAAAAAAAAAAATAAAATAAAATAAAAGAAAAGAAAAAAACAAAAACAAAAATTAAGTAAAAGAAAAAGAAGCAGAAAAAGAAAAAGAAAAAGAAATATATATAACTACATAAAGAAAAATTTACAATTAATCTACAAACAATTTACAGTTACAACTTAAATACAATTTAAATGTTTAACAACAAAAAACAAAAACAAAAACAAAAACCATAAAAAAATAAACATAAAAAAATAATAAAATAAATAAATTACAGTTATATATAGCAGAGATCAGCATAATATATATACTATATATAGTAAATGAATGTATATGTTTATGTATGTCTAGGCGCTAGCAACAATAACAACAACAACAACAACAAACAATCTACAAACAACAGCAACACACACACACATATACATACAGAATACATTATAAAACTTAATAATAAAAAATAATAATAATAATAATAATTATTATTATTATTCAATTATTATTAATGCATTTCAATATATTAACAGTAAAAAAAAAACAAAAAAAAAATACAATTTCAATGTTTAAGAAATTAATTAAATTGTCGAAGAAACAACAAAAAAACAAAAAAAAAAAAAGAAAAAAAAAACAAAAGTAAAGAAATTATAAATTGCATAAATAAATAAATAGTTCTATTGCATATAGCTAAAACGTAGTTACAGGTACAGTTGCAACACAGTTCCCTAAGTTTTCTTTTTTTTTTTTTTTTTTAAGCTGCCGCTAAAAAATTTAAAAAAAAAATAAATGAATTAAAAATCCAAGCTAAAAACAATAGCAATAAAAAGAAAAGAAAAGCAAAAAAAAAAAAAAAAAAAAATAACACTTTTTAAATGAGCTTAAAAACACAAAATGCATTTTTTTTATGTTTTGTTTTTTTTTTTTTTTGTTTCACTTTAAGTCGAAATTTAAGCAAAAAAAAAAAAGAAGAAAACTCGCAAAATCCCAAAGCTAGCATCCTGCAATGTTCTGCTATCGAGCTACCGCGCACAACGACTTTCACTCCCTGCCTTGCCACAATACACTGGCTGGCATATTTCCTGCACCCTACCACCCCCCCACCCCTCTCCCTACTTCCTGTCAGACACCTAAATAAAAGCTCAGTAAGCGCAAAAAATATTTTTTTTCTCATGCAATTCTGGCACTAATTTTTTTTTTAACTGTTTAAGTTAAATTAATTTATTTAGTGCATTTAAAAATATT
>JBAMBR010005698.1:0-12047 GCA_037044475.1 Zaprionus obscuricornis | reverse complement strand
GTAGTGAAAAACTGAGAGGCCCTGACTCGCCTATACAACTTTACAATAACGGTAAAAAAGTTTTAAACTTGCAAAAAATTCTTTGGCATATGTTTTAAGGCTCCAGTTTTTCTTATATATATATATATAATTTTTTTTTTTTAATAAAAACAGGAAATGCGCTTAAGCTATTAAAAAAGTATTTAGGAAGTATTTGGAACATCCATCTTTGGGGGCTGAAGTTTTCTCAAGATATTGCAGGTGTACGCCACAGCAAAGTTTCTCTTCCTCCTTCTTTTTGGTCCAGTTGTCGCACTGAGTGGAAATAAACTCCAGTCCTCAAGATAAATTACAAGTCCGCATGATTAATGTTTGTAAATAGGCTGACTTGTCAGCCTTGTCCTCATCATCGTTGAATTGCTGAACTTTTGCAGTGTTATAGTATATTATACATATATACGAAATTCATGAAACTTTCGATTTCAACATTTGAAATTACGAAATTTACAACTCAAAGCAATCAGCACTAATTAAAGCATATTCAATTCCAGGTGTGATCTTAATTTGTGGAATTTAAGTATTGTTATTAACTTAATTGTGGACTGTATATGAGTAAGAAGAGAATATGAATTTATAATGCTTTGATCGATAGTTGTCTTGCTTATGTAGCAACATGTCAATTTCTAAGAAATGTTGAAATTTCTCATTTAATAAAATTGACAATTGATATGCATTATTTAGCATTATGAGAAATTTTATTTAAACAAATATAATAAATGTACTGAATGTTAATATTGTCAATATTGTGTCAAAATTGTTGTTTGTAGAATTGACCTCTTTCGTAAAGGTGAATTCTGTTTGTAGCGCAAGGTTGTTGCTCGAATAAGAATAGGAATAGGTAAATTGGCAATTGAATGAACATTTCACGAGAATAATCAAACAAAACTCAATAATAGTTCCAACACACACATACATAGATATATGACTAGCATAGACTAGCTCATCCACAATACAAATGTGTGCCGGTTTCCAAATGGCTTTGTTGCAATTGACACAAAAAATTGTGTATAAAAACAAACGTATACAGGAAAACAAATAAACAAATAAACACACGAATGTGTAAGCAGTGACATACACACACCAGCACACACACTCACAGAATACATACGCCTACGTATATAAACTGGTATATACGTACAGAGTGGAGCAGAAACGAGGACAGCGAAATTCGAGTATAAGCTCTGCGAACGTCAACCCGTAACACAAATGACAGCAAAGGAATTTTTCAATATTCCAGTACGCTGAGTGTACGCGCCATTGGCCAAAACAAATAAAATTAAACAACGCAACAGAGTTGCAAATGCGGTGTATGTGTGTGAGTGTGTGTGAATGAAAAAATATTTGGGCATAAGGGAGATGAAGTACTGCCTGCTGTACAAGGTTCACAAATAAGGCTAAAGTTTGGAGTACAGAAAAGTACGAGGAAGAGAGTCCATGTCAAGTGTATACTATTTGCGCAATGTCTGCGAAACGGATACAAAGTGCAGCCGGAAGTAATTGATTCCACAATGTATATGTGTCTATGCGCATGTATGTTTGTTGTTTACGACCTATGCAAATGCCAAATACGAATGCAAATACTAACAAACTGACAAAAGCATAGCCCATAGTTTCAAGGAAACACTTTCCCCTAGAGTTGTACACATATGTATGTATCTATTTTCCAGCTGTTTATATTAAATGGCTTAAAGTCACACGAAATTCATGAACTACTTTATAGTTAGGTGTATGATCAAAGCAAACACAGACAATCAAAGTTTCAATATTCTACAACTGGAAAATTGAATCTTCATAAAATATTATTTATACAATTTTAATGTTGGTGAGGCGAATACAGATTATACACTATGCTCGTTATAATTGCAACTTTGTGTTGTCCTAATAAAACAACAAAAATAACAAAAATAAGTATATATATCTTGTTTGTTAAAAATGTAAATAAATTAACAATTAAATATTATTTGCATATAGTATCGAAATATTTTCGTAATTATAACTAAATACATATCAAAATGTATAGAGTGCATGTGCCAACATGCCGAAAACTTAATTAACCGAAAATTATTTAGCCACAATTATACAAAAATAATACATGACCAACGCGGAAACAAACGTCTGCAACAACAGTGAAAACTTTCAAATTGTTTATGGGAGAAACGCCTTTTATTTTATTAAAATGCAATTTTAATTTTAATTTTATATAATATTTACGCAATGCTTGCCAAATGATACAAAATTTTGAGACCTTTCTCGCCTCCTACATGTAGTTTTAATTCTCTTTTGACAAATATTATTAAGTTTTGTTTAACCAGTTATAAAAAAGTCAGATAAGAATAATTTTGACACATTTAATTTGAACAAGTAATAAATGCTTTTATCGGGCTAGCTAATTGTATTGATAAACTTTATAGGTCTTAAATATCTTCTAAATGAAAATATGAAAAGAAATAAAAGCTATTTTAAGCGTGCCGAATATATATTTCTTAAAAGAAAACGTTGCATAAAAAAACTCAATTTTTCATCTATATATCTTTTACCAGCTATATTATAGAGTAATTCGATTTGGACCAAATTTGAAATATTTAAGTCGTCTCTAACTCAAATCTTATAAGTTTCAAGCGGAAAGCAAAGAGAGCAAAATTATCTTCGGCCGAAGATTTCGTACCCTTGCATAAACAATCAAAACATTCTTGATAGGGCAGCTATATGATACAGTGGCCCGATCCGACTGGTTTCGACTTATTTACAGCTTGAGTGTGTATCAAGTTTCATTGAAATAGGTTTAAAGCTTAGAGACATAGGACAGATTGACGGACATGGACATTTGGATCTTCCTGTTCACGCTGATCAAGAATATATATACTTTGTGAGGTCTGCCACGCCTCCTAAGTGACGTCATAAACTCATATCCAAAATTAATATACCTTCTTTAAGAGTATCCAAAAACGCAACCCAAACTGATTGATCTGATTGAGTTGTTTGATATACTCTTACAGAAGGGTTTGTGTATAGCAATTTTCATTAAAACTGATAGATTAGTTTGAGTTGAAACAGACAGACAGACGGATATGCACATTTGGATCGATGCTGATAATGAATATGGTATATTTGTAGGGGGAGTTACACAATAAAGTAAAATAAATTATGATATTCATAACATATTTTCTATAAAAAAATGACAGCTTTCAATTTATGGATATTATTATCCAATTATAAGTAGCTTGAATTGAAGAGCAATTGTTCTATTAACTTTCGACAGCCATCCAACAATATTTTTAATTACGTCTATTAATTCATCGGTAATCAACACATTTAACTCCATTTCTCTTCTCGATGTTTCCAATGAATTTTTTCTTTGATTTAATTTACGATAACCTTTAGTTGTTGCTGTTGCTAAAGACATGTACACATGTATGTATCGGTAGACTCTTATTGCCTTGAGGGTTTAAATCTTTGTCAGGCATTTTACGAGCGGAGCAAGTCTCAATTAATTGACTACGCTCCGACATATACATATGTATATATGTACTTGAAGGTTCCGACTTGCTTCCAAACTAATGATACAAATGAATTTAAATTTTCAAAAGAAAAAAAATTGCACATGCTTTACGCAAATTTATAAAATTCTGCCATCTAGTTTTAAAATTGTTCTTGTAAAGATTTGGTTTAATATTTGTATGTTCAATTCCTTGAGGTGAAAGGGGCCGTGGCACAAAAATATGCAATAAATGTTATATTTCTAGCTCTTAATAATTGAGATTTAGGTATATATATATATCTATGTGCGGACCTACAAACAGACATGGTCCAATCGAATCGACAGTTAATCCTTAAAAAGAGTATATATACTTTACAGGATGTCCCACGTCTCCTTAATATATATATTTACAAGTGTCTTAGGGTACTTATTATATGACTTTAGTATATATTATAGTACTCTACAGATATACACGTACATAATTGGGATTTGCAATTTCAGAACTAACAAGTGTACACACGATTTGTGTTAGGTTGTTAACATACTTAACGACTAATCAAACAATGCCTGCAAACAATCAGCATGAATTCGCAATAATAAATACCAATGGCCCTTGGTCAGAGGAATAGAGGCAAATTGTGAAAGGGGCCAGCGGGCGTGTTATCAGGAACAATGATTGATATCACTTGTATAACAAGCTATGTCATAGGAATACATATGGGCTGGAGTGAATTTATGAAGTATGTATATGTGTATAAATATAATAATCATTTATATAAAAGAACAATTATATCTTGTTATAACTAATATATTTTACCTATGTGAGTATATTAAATCTTCGGAGTGCAGAAACTATACATTCTTTCATTTTGCTCTTACCTCCGAAGCCGGAAGGAATAAGCTTTCTATTGCAGGCTTACATCATTTGCGCCTTCAACTTTGATTGTAAAATGTATGCAGACTATTTGCAAGTTCTTATTCTAGGTATCCTTGTTGTTGTTGTTATTATTATTTGTTGCTTTGGGTGTTGTTTTTGATGCCGTTATTTTTGTGCTACTGATGGAAACACATTCATCAATTTAACAGCAGGACGTTGGCAAAGGCAGCAAGCAGCAGGCATCAGCTTCATCTCACAGTCTTCAATATATATATGTATATTTTCAATTTTTAAGGTTCTCATTTTTACTCTCTGTTACGTTTCTGCTGATATAAAGGCGCATTAATAATCACATAAATATATCATTTCTGTTTTTCATACTCTTGCAAGAGTATTTTCCTTTTGATCACACGCTTGTAACGCAATATTGTACTTATTTTCTACGTTTTACAGTTGAATTACTTTTTATTATTCGACAAAATATAAATTATTATAAACTGGATAGTCATTTCTTATTACAAAATATATAAGTAGTATCTAAAATTACTAGATCACATAGTTTTAAAATAATATTCCCATTGTTCTAGAATGTCTACATTATTTATTCAACGAATATTATCAATTGTTTAATAGAATTGATCACAAAACAATTATTTGTAAATTGAAAAGTGTTATAATTCTCTGCACCAATTCTTACTTTTCTCCCATAACTGTCACATTTATTTTTAAAATTATAAAATATGTGAAACGACTGTAAAATACCCTGTATAGTCGACTATTTGTTTAATTATACTTTTTAATCAACATAAGTTTAAAAATAATTTGATATTGTATATGGAATTGTGATTACAAGTCAATGTTGTATTTAATTGTTATGTTAGAAAGAACAAAATCTTGATCCATTCCTTCTTACATGGCTTCAATTCCATCAATTTATCTTATGTATCTCTTAATTCAGAGATATATACATATATATACAATAGGTTGTCAAATATCACCTTTTTTTGCTCTTTATTCAATGCTTTATAAAAAGTGTTACAAAGTATTTTAGCTTAGCGTCATTTTGTAGGTTATGTCATTACCTTTCAAATTTTATATAATGTTGCCTAATACGAGCCATTTGTACGCAAAATTCAATATATATATCTCTATAACTATATATATAATTTATATTTAGTTTATATATATATATGTATATAGTTTATATAAAGCAAGTTTATAGTGTCTGCTATGATAGACTCAACTATATTTCACACACTTAATATACCCTATTTATACCTGGTCAATGGGTGTGAGTAGCACAATAAATAACTCTTACTCAAGTGATACTTACCAATTATTAAAATTTAGTACAGTTAGCATAGTTTCTGGACAAACTATTTTTGCTTAATGATTTATATGAAGTTTGTATATACACATACCAAAACATACAGACATAAATTTAAAACTATTTTTTTTTATAGTTACAAACATGTACCACCACAACAATTAAATATACCAACTGTTAGCTGGTTTCATTAAGGATAGTGTAAAAAATTAGACAAACAGAAAGTGAAAGAAATTAGATTTTTAACTTAATGATAAAAAATTAAAAATAAAAAATATTCTTGAAGGGTATGATGAGTATATATATTAACTCACATGACATATGTAGCCAAGTTTCATATTACAAAGCATATTTCCATGTGTAATAAACAGAAAGTCAAGAAAGTTGCCTCGGTTTGCGGCGTATGTAAAAGTTTAAAGTAAAGTAAAACCTGTACATAATGAAAATATTTTATTTGGATTCCCGAGTAAAATAAAAACAAGTAAAGAAGCTGCAGTTTAATGTGCTCGCATATAATATACTCAGTTACTATACATTAATGTTGATCAAAAATATATAAGTCGTATGTAATCAACTATGTCTCCTTGTTTTTCATACATTCATTTATTCTTGTCACAAGGTCTGAGTCTGTGAATGTTTATTTATATATATATATATTTTTATTTTTTTTTTAATGCTCCACGTGTATTTGCGTATAAATGGAAGTTGGTAAAGATAAATACAAATACCAAAGTTTTCGGTTCAGAGCAAGGCAATGCTTAATATCAAATGCGCTCTGAATTATAGAAGATACTCATACTAACACAACTCGCTACGACGTGGGTTGGCCATCTAGCATGCATGTACCATTTTTACGTGTCTCATGCATAAGGCAAATACTAATTGAATTCCTTTATACGAGTACGAGAAAGCGAAGTATAGCTATTTTTTCTACACTGACCTTTTTCAATGTGTGACAGAGGACGACCATGAGGAACTGTTTGAAAACCAAACCTCCATTGTTGTTATGATGTTCCAGCTGCACGAGCTCAACATGGCCACAAACATTAGATGCACTGGTGATACACATTACCGCATCTAGCTTAGGTCGAGGTCCAGATTTACAGCCCATGTCCGCATTCTACGTATATTCATCCTCCAGCAATATTATGTATATATAGTATATACCGTTCGGTGCTTTATTTGTCTTTATTTATGTAAGTGTGTATGTGAGTATATAGAATGTCAACGGCAATTTCCCTTTGCTGGACACGCTGCTATTGATGGGCCAGCATTTTTACTTGTCATTCAATGTTGTTCACACAGATAAGCAGGCCAAGTGCTGTGCCGTTCGCTTGACAACATGCACTTGACAATGGCTTTTCAAAATCTGCTGGCATTAAATCCAATGTTGAATGTATCAACTTGGCGTTAAGTTATTTGAGTGTAGCCCAACGATGCTGGCCAATGTCTGAGTCAGCCTGTGATTTATAATTATATGTCGAGAGCAGGACATTAAATAGTCTATCTATCTGTCTCACTCTCTGAGAGCTCTCACTGTTTCTCTCCCTACCATTTCTTTTTGCACCCGATACACATAAGATATTATGCGGCTGGATTCCTTACAATCTCGATACGAATCAAAAAGTCGATTCGCCTGGTTATATGTTAGTATATGGATTCCGGGTAACTTATAGCCGAGATGAATCGGCTGTTGAGCATATTTCTTTCATGCTCAGGCTGTAAATTATTTGGCATTCAGAAAGTATGTTTTCTGCTCCAGTAATCGGGAATATAAATATTTGAAAATGTTACGACTTTAATTCCAACTCGACTAAATCGTGCTTTTGTTCAAATCTGTTTGTTATTGTTTTTGATTTTTTGGTTGAAGTTGCTTGGCACCAGTCAAACCAGGAGAAACGCAAGCCGCTTATGTGTGTAATCCCTGGTCTGCGGTTTATTCAGCTTTGGGCTTCAGCCGATGCCACACATAGTTATTTGTTTTACCTTGAGTTTGTTTTTTTCGCATTATCTCGTTTGCAGCTTTTTTTTTATTCTGTGGTTTACTTTTCGATGTCAGATATCAGTTACAACTTTCCAAATGCCAGTTTCAATTTCCCTTCTGTTGCGATTTTTCATCGTTGTCGTCTGTCAGTTTTCAGTATGAAACTGGTTGCATAAAGCACAGTAATTAATGAACCAGTCCAAAAGCAAGCTCTCATATTTCGCCTCGCAAATTACATTGTCCATCATTTTGTTTGCTGTAGAAACTAGTGAAAGTAGTAAAAGGAAACCAAAACGAAATATGTAGAATGTGCTTAATGCTTTTTTAAAGTTATTCTACAAATATTTGTTCTGTAACCTTCACAGAATAATTAATAGTTCATGTTTTAATCCATCAATGCTCAGTATGCTAAGTATATGAAGCACATGCACTTTAAAAGTAATTTAATCAACAATTTTCGTTTGTAGTAGTATAGAATCCACATGCAATGGTTATATTCATAAGTGTTTATTAATTTTAATAAAGGTAAAAAAAAAACTGTAAAATAATATCAGAAATTAAATTTAATATTTGTGCAAGCGTCGTTCTACACAGTCCTTAAACCATCACTTTTTTAAGTATCTATAAGACATTTGTCCTTAACTTCGGTATCGTTACGTTATGGATGGGTATTCAAAGTGGGTACGCTGATTGCGCTGATTAGCTAATGTGAGTGGAGTGACTAGCGTTGCCAGATTTCTTTAGTATATAGTATATGGAATTCCTGAAGCTTTAAAATCTGGCACCTCAATGGCTCAGAAATGTGTTCAGTGCATTATTCTACAGTAGTTGACGTGTGTGCTACCATCTTTGTTATCCGTTAGCCGTTAGCCGTTATCCGTTATCCGTTATCTGTTATTTCTCTCTCTCTCTCTCTCTCAAACATATATAAAATGAGGTTCGTTGCTTTGTTCTAATGAAAAATGGCCTGCAGCAAGAATTTTGCTTAATGGGTCATAAAACTTGTGCAACTAGCAGCAATAACAATAACACAAGCGACAACAACAAAAGGGGTGAAAATAGCAAAATACGACACATTGCACTTATTTATCTATGCGTCGTCTATTTTCTTAATTTTTTCATCTCACTATTGCTTTTTTCTGTATATTTTCCGGGTTCTTGTTTGAAGGACTTAATTTTCCACGCTAGCCATAACTGTTGCCGTTCTCTTCGCCTACATTTTTCCTTTGTTGTTTTCATGTCAATGTTGTCGTTTTTTGTTGCCGTTGTATTTCTTAATTAACGCGCGTAATAAGATCACGATTAAGATTTTCCACTGCTTTTCTTTTTCTTCTCCTCTTTGTATCGTTTTTTCTCACTTTATATTTGAGAACAGGCTGCGCTTGGTGCTCGTAAAATCGCTTGCTTCATGTTCAACTTCATTAATTTTAATTCCAGTTTTTCTTTATTTTTATGCCAAAAGAAATGAGAGCCGTCCGACAATCCGCTGGTCATAAAGACTGCGAAAATTAGCATAGATTATGTGCGGCTAGTGTCGGATTCTCTGTCTCTTTGTCTGTTTGTATGTATGCTTATACACTTTCTTGTGGCAGGAAAAGCCAATTTCTTGCCATGATTCAGGAGCTTCTTATTATTATGCATTTATTATTGTTGTTGTTGGTCTTATTGTAATTTTGTTCTAAAGTTTTTACGCTTGATTAAGTCGTGCTCAAAAATGTCAAATATTGGATTGGTAAATTAAGCAAATGCTACAAATTTCTTTTACTTAATAAAATAAGATAATTTTTAAATTAATTTAAAATTTCATTTAACATTAAAGTGAAACATATTTAAGCAGAAGTGAAGAGTCTTGTATTGCAATTCTGTAATTAACAAACATACTTGGCAGCATTTGCAACATCGTAAAGGTCTTACGGAAAAGACACTTAACCTTCTTTTTTTTTGCATGAGAAAATAAGAATCTCTTGGATTTGAAATTATTTTTGCAGTCTTCCATACATCTTTATTTTTCAATTAGGTTTTTCTCAATTCATTCTCTCAATGCATTTTTGCTGCCAGCTCCGACGAAACACGTTGACTTCCTTGATTCGGCAAATGTCTAAAGCACGCAGACAAGAGATTGCCTTTTCATTAAGACTCGAGTCGGAGGCTCTTCGTTGGCAAGTCTGCTCTCAAGTACTTCATCTTTTTGTCCATTCGTCGCTGTAAAAGTTTTTGCTTGGCGTTGATGAAGTGCCTGGCATCCTTGCTTATCCATCGTATCCAGCACTATATATTTAAGAAGACTCTACGCAAAACCGTTTCTCATCGTTGCAGCATATCATCTCTCTGATGCTACAGTCGCATAGCTCTTTATCATTTTCCAAGGTCCAAGTCGTCCTACGTACACTTGATTATGTGCATTTAAAGTGAAATAAATTTCTACTTTCAGTTGTCGTACCAAAAACCAGAATGTGAACATGAACGTGAACGCAAACGAGTAAATACGAGAAAGTTTTTTTTGTCGCCTGCGGCATTGCTCTGACAATTAGCCAAAATAAAAACTGAAAAATAGAGAAAAAATAATAATAAAATAAAATGCTCCTACCCATAAAAGTTGCCCGAAAAATTGTCGTGAATGTTACAACTTGTGACAAGAGACGCCCCGGGTGAGGCTTATGTCCCAGAGCCACGCACCCAGAGCCCTTCCCGAAAGCCGCTTATCAAGCCGCGCTTTTTGTCACTTTTGCATCCTACAATGGGCAACTTATAGGTTCGCCTGTTTTATCACATTAGCAGTGCGCTCAAGTATATGCAATTTATTTTCGCACTTTTAACGGGCTTCGTTTTGCATTTTGAATTTCGCATTTGCCTTTCACATTTTGAATTTAAAAATTTTTCATTTTACATATAACATGTATAAAATGAGACATTTTAGCGCCAATTTAAAATTTCAAAATCAATCAAAATTAACAAAAATCTATGCTTGTACATTCAGTTTCCCTGCATGGTCATCTGGCGAATGCATGTCCAAATAAAGCCAAATATTATACAATTTTATTTACAACCTGTTACGGCGTCAATTCTAACACATACTTAAATGTAATTTTCCGTAAAACGGCGAACCAAAAGACCAACATATGAACAAATATAAAAATAAGAAGCAGCAGATGTTAAGTTGGGCACACCGAAGATGTTAAGCCCTTACAAATTGAAGCCAAATAGTTTTCACAGATGTTGCCAGCTCTGATGTGTTACAAAACTCTAGCTAAAATTCGTATACCCTTCGAAAGGTATAAAATAAAACACAAACAAGCAACATAACCCCAAAACGAAATGAGTAACGAGCCTGGCAAAGTATAAAGCACGACCGCAGCAACATCAGCATTAAACAGAGTTGGGCAGGCAACATCAGCAACAAAAGCGATGAAGAATGGTTTGTTGGCTGGGATATGCGAAATGTGAGATGGATAGAGGCAAGAAGCGGGTATGAAGTCGAAAAACCTTTTTATTGATGCTTTTACATGTCATAAAATATTTTTATAACATACTTTCAGGCGCACGCAGAAACATTTTGTAATGCTGTGCACAGGAGAAAAAAAAACATTAAAGAGACACACACTCGCAACAAACCCACTGACACATACCCACCCATGCACAATAATATGCATATGTAACGCCACACTCGTACTCTAGTAGTAACCACACCTACAGACTGACAGACAGTCAGACAGACAATTCGTGTAGTGTAGTATTAGCATTAACATGAAAGAAGAAACGAATGAAATTTTAACAATTTGAACTCTTTGCTTTTTTTTTGTTTTTAGTGTTTTGCCGGACAACCTACATTATTTGCTAGGAGGCGTGCTACGTATTCATTCACTCAGCTCGTAAGCCAACAAAGCATAATTTTCAAAAGCCACACTCACAGACACACACAGACAGACCCGTAGTCACTCATATAGTGGCAACACATGTATCTACAAATCTGATTTAGACTCAAAGTCTACTTTGAATTTTTTTACCTTTTCATGTATAACAAAGCAACAAAGCAAAAATTTATTACAGTGTATTTGTTTAGTGCGGACATTCAAATTGTATTAGGGCTACGACGAGGGCTAAAACATGTGTCAAGTTCATAAAGTTATCTATAAATATTTGGATACATAAAAGTATCCTATCAAATCCAACAGTTTAAGGATAGTTTTAACAAAAATGAGACACATTGTTACTTAATATTTTTATAGCATTTAAAATGAATTTTATTTAAGCCTAGCAAGTGTTTTATATATTCTTTACACATTCACATTTTCGAGTTTATATTTTTTATCTTTTTTTCTGCTTAAATATAAACAAAAAGAAA
>JBAMBR010005695.1:0-23440 GCA_037044475.1 Zaprionus obscuricornis | reverse complement strand
AAAAAAAAAAAAAACACACACACAGACACACAAACATGCGCGAATACACATACACGTGTAAAGAGAAATGGACAGAAAGAAAGAAAGTTACACCCGCATATCCAGCGAGATATTCATTGCAAAGTCTACAAATTTTTTTCATTGCTTTGACTTGATGTGAAATGTAAATTCCATTACTTTTTTTGCCAGCAACTCGCTCTGAGATATGTTGCCTTTTGCAAAAGGCTTTAAAAAACAAGTATTCACTCATGCAAAATATTAATTTAAATTTATTATCTTACATTTTAAATATTAATTTAATTGTTTTTAATTTATTTAATTTTATTTTCTAACAATTAACGTCTATGTGAAGTTTACCCTGTGTAAGTTTTAATATACTGTTATAAGTTTTCATCGTGTTACTCTAATCTTGCGCTATATATATGTAAATAGCGCTTTTTGTAGCCCTTGTAATTTAGTTGCAATGCTTTTCGCTTTTTTTTTTGTTGCTTAACACTACAAACACTACACCGTTTGCCAACGTACGTCGTACGTTGTCGAGGACCAAAAACAGGACCACGACTAATGACTTGGAATTTGTTGCCCGCCAGCCAAATGAGCGTTTCGGTGTTTTTCTCTCTGTCTCAGTGTGTGTGTGTGGCAGCTGTTGTCACCACTGTTTGCCATTAACGCCCATGACAACCAAAAAAAAAAAAAAAAGGGAAAATAAAATAACAAAAAAAAAACGAATGCAGCAGAGAAGTGTGCAACATAAGTGCAAGAAGAGCGTAAAAATCATTAAGCTGCAGCTGCCACAGCTACACAAAACACTCACATGTCACACAAACACTCATACACTCACATACTACACCCACTCATAGCAGAGCATACAAACAGAGAAACTGCATTCTGTCTAAGAGACAGAGCAAATGTATCTTTTTCATGCTGGCAGACATGACGTATGAGTTATGTATATAAATTTCATGCCACATCAGTCATATGCTAGAGTAGCTTTAATTATATTCATGGTTGTGCAAGATGTACGATTTAATAATCTGAATGTTTTTTAACATATTTTATGATATACTATTTAAATTATATTCATCAAATTAATTAATACTTGATAAATATTTAAATATTAATTACAATTTTATTTAAGCTAAATCTTAACTAACTTTAATGAAGAAAGTTTTCAAGATTTCTATATGGCATTTATTGTATTGTTGGCATGCACGTGCATATGATATTTTAAAGCAGCTTAAAATTTATAATGAAATTCTTGTATGTGGCCCAAAGGCTTTTAATAGAAAATACTCTTAACGGTTGTCATGTGGTTAAATGTTTCCTCAAGTGAAAATGCTGATTGAATGGTTTTGCGGTCTGCCATCACTTGTGTTTTATTTCATGTTTATGATATTTGTGTATACATACACATACATGTGTGATTAGCTTTGTTTTGTAGATTATTAGTATTTTAATTGGCTTGCAAATTTCAATAATTAAATGTAAAATAATTTTCATATTCATATTCATATTCAAATAATAACATAAATGTTTATTAATGCAAATATGTTTCTCAATATTTTATATACAGGGTGCACTTTCTTTTATATCAATGTAATATGAATAAACCAGTGTTAGAAATGTCAAAGTTTGCCACAGTTTTATGGAACAACACCCTGTATCTCTTTGATTAATTAATACATGATTTATATAAAACTTCAGCTCTCCCCTACGGCCTTTCTATTTTCTTAATATCACATAAAAAATAGTTTTATTTTTTTTTATCGATAATTTTAAACATACTTTAAGCGTTCACACTGCATAAAATAAGTCATCAACGCTGCTGAAATTGTATAACCACAAAATCAACTCTAGTGTATAACAATTATATCGCACAATGCATTTAATAAACAACAGAGAATGGCAGCAATTACTATGCTTTTACTATATACAAATAAGAAAAAAAACAGAAAAACATTACGTTAGAGAATATAGTATAAAACAGTCAGAGGCTAACAAATGGCATTCATATAAATATTTTATTTATTGTGGTTACATTAATATTACACCTTTGAAAAGGCAACGCCTAAAAGCATGCAACATAAAATGTGAAAGCGAAAAATATGCCAATGCCAGCAACTTTGTTGTTGTTGTTATTGTTGTTATTATTGTTATTGTTTTTTGCTATTGTAGCAGAGACAGAAAGACAGTCGGACAGTCGAACAGGCAGGTAGTCAGAGTAAGAGCCAATACACAAACACATTCACGCAGCATTTATGCTGACTGATAAATAACGACACAATTGACTCGCAATCGCGCGCATGTTAACACTTGCACAGCAAACGAGCGAACAGGCAACCTATAGAGAAAGACAGAGACAGATATAGCGAGAGAGAATGAATTGATGTTATATACGTACATATATGGATGCTGAGCTGCGAGGTGAGAAATATTGACTGAAGTATTTCATTGAGTTGATACTGTGAGTGAAAATAAAAACCAACACGCATGTCGTGAGGCACGAAAATGATTTTTTTATTTTTCTTTTTATGAATATTATGTTAACGAATAAAACTTAAAGTTTAGTTAACATTTATGCTGTAATTCTACTTTATATTATTATTTTTTTTTTCAATTTTTATTGGCTCGCTCGTCTAACAAAAAAAAAATAATAATTCACGTAACCATCTCAAATTCTGTGCATTTGTAAAGCTTTTATGTTTGCCTTTTTACACATTTATTTTCGTTATTATATTTATATATTTTTTTGTGGCCTGCTTTTCATTTTTTGTACTCGGTTTTTTTTTTTGCATTCAAATTTAAATTGTATTCATTTTTTGTGTTTATCAGTATTTGGTTTTTGCCATTGTTTGATGCGCAATATTGATGAAGAAATTGAAAAAAAAAAAATCACAATAACAACAACAACAATAAGAACAACAGCAACATAAAGAGAACAAAAATAATATAGCAAAAGAAAAACAGATTTTTTATTAATGACCAATATGTGCAGATTTCCCTTTGACAGGCCTTAATTTTTAACTTTAAACTGAACGTGGAAAATTATGCAATTTGAGATTCATTTTTACGGCTTTCTGCATTTTATAATATGCTTGCAATATCATATAGGTGTCATTCAGGTTGGGGTTTATATGTTATATATATAGTAGCTAAAAATATCTTTTGATTGTTCACCATTATGCGATGTTCAATTTAAAATTCATGTAAGTGCTGCCTCCCCCTAAAAAAAGAAAGAAAGAAAGGAAATTGAAGCGGGTCATGATTAATGGCCTGACGCATCGAAATATTTACAGTTGAAGCACAGATTTCATTTCACCGATATTCAAGCCAAAAAAAAAAAAAAAATTGATTTAATGGATTTGCCTTTTATTTAATATGACGTTTTTTTTTTCTTTGTATAAAAAATGTAAGCATCAACTTTTTACTTTTCACATTAAATATAAATTAAAGTAAAATCATGTATGAAATTTAATTTCATACAAAATAAATATAACAATTTTTGTATATAAATTATATATTTTTTTTTGTTATTTTTATCAGCTGCATATTAAAGTGAAATCTGGGCAGATTCATTTGCTTTTTGGCTGCTGGCATTAAGTTAATTATTATTCACGTTTAAAACTTCATTAAAATAGTCTTGTTGTAATTAATATTATTGACAGCCGGAACAAGCATTCCGGCTATCGATTATCGTGTCCAACAGGCAGCAACAGCACAAACAACAACAATAACAGTGATAACTTGGCAAGTGTCGAACTTCATTAAGATCCTGTCAGCAATGAAATGTGTTTGACAGCTCCATTGCGTGCTGATATATGGAATATTCAAAGTTGTACACTGCATAGAAAAATAAGTTTGAATATCTAGAAACTTGAATTTGGTTTAATAAAACTGCTAAAAGAAAATGAAAACCAAAGATAAAGATAAAGAAATTTCAATTTAAATTTTTGCTTTAAAAGAAAAATAAAAATCTATTTTCTTTATATTTTGCACTAAGATTAAGTTTTATATTAAAATCATTTTCAAGTTCTTCATGCTTTCATCAAGTCAAGTTCATCATTAAATGTTCAATTATGCAAAATAGAAATGCGAATGGGAATTGACAAAACTGTGTGTAGAATATAGAGATGAAGATAATTGCAGAGGAAAGGATAGAAGGATGAAATGGCATGGCATGGCTGGTTGCCTTGTGTGACAGCGCTTGGTAAATGTTCGCCACGTTGCTTGCAATTAACTGTAAAGCTGTTGTCATTGTCATTTGCCTTGCACAATGTTGTTACAGCAACTAGTTGTTGTCATTATTGTTGTTGTTGTTGTTGTTGCTGCTGCTTTTTCTTGCTAGTTTGTTGCTGTTTCTACTGTTGCTTTTGATATTGCTGTTGCAGTTGTTGCTACTGTTCTTGCCTTTGTTGCTATTGCTGCTGCTGCTGCTGCTGTTGTTGCTGCTGAAAAATGCATGAGTTTGCCGGAAGCGGCTACCACCAGCTGCGTTGCCCCAACGCTGATCCCTTTTGGTCGCCATAGTCAGCAGATAAAGCCAAGTGAAACTTTACACAGACAGACACACACACGCACATACATATATACTATATACTATATATAAGTATATACAGACTCTCGACAGAGAAACACAACATACGCTGTGAAACTTGAGCACAATTTCCGTATACATCAGTCGTCTACACTTCACTACACTTTTTGTGCTCATCCGTTTCCACACATTTTCTCCATTTTACTTTGGCGTAAAAAATAATTAATTTTCATGGTTTGTCTTTTTGTTTGTTTGTTGGTTTCTTCTGCTTCTTCTGCTTCTTTTTCTTTTCCTTTTACTCTTTCTCCCTCACTCTCACTCTATCTCTGTCTGTATGTGATACTGTTACATTTACAGTAGTTCTTGCGCAAGGTTTTCTGTCAGTTTGCTACAACAGAATTATATAAACATTTTTGGCTTGCCTTCAAGCACACTGCTGTATACTGCAGTTGCAACAACACGGCAACAACACGGCAACAACACTTGCAACACTTGCAGGTGTTAACCAAAGTAATTTTGCAATTGTGTATACCACGTGCTGCTACTGTTGTTGTTGTTGGTTTTGTTGGCTCTTGTCTCTTGGCTGTTGGCTGTTGCGCATATGCGGTCTTGTTTCTCTGACCAGACATTTTTGTAAGTGGTCAGCTATTGGTTTTCGTTTTTTTTTATACGTTTTTCTTTATACTTTTATCTTATGTTTTTATCATTATTATTATTACTCGAGTAGCAAGCAACTTTCCGTAGCACAGAACATTTTTTTCATACAATTAAAGAGATTTAAATTAATTTTAAACTTAATATTGCAACAATTTTAAAACTTAAATTTTAAAAATATTATTTATATAATTTTAAATATTATAAAATATTTCTTAAACATAATTAAAATTTTTTTCATGCAATTAAAAAGATTTAAATTAATTTTAAACTTAATATTGAAACAATTTTAAAACTTAAATTTTAAAAATATTATTTATAAAATTGTAAATATTATAAAATATTTTTTAAATATAATTAAACATTTTTTTATTTAATTACTCATTAAAAATATACGAAAATAATTATAAATATAAAAAATATTTATATACATATAAATATAAATAATTTAAAATAATAATTAAAAATAAATATGAATTTTTATTTTTTATTTATAAAGTAATTATAAATATATAAAATTTATTATATTTAAATAGTGTATAATATATAAAAGTGATAAATAAAAAAAAAAGAAATTTCATTTAAAGCAAAAATAAAGTGAAAAGCATCAAGCATGTTAAGCCATATTGACTGCAGTTTAAATTATATTTTCGAAGCACTCAGTGATTGCTGCATTAAAAGCATATCTTATAAAAGAGTTCGTCATTTCAACCCTTTCATCAACACATTGACGTTGAAATTTCTGCGACAATTATGGCAGTTATAATATGCACTTTCACAACTGTGGCTAATGGCTGAGAGACTGTGCGCCAGCTTATATATGTATGTATGTATATACTTTGGCTACAGAGGCTACAGCATGCAGTAGAGCATAACCACAGCAATTGGTCCTTTGAGCCTTGGTTCACTTCGTTGACTGCCCTATGACAGCCCTATGAGTTGTGAGAGTTTTTATTGGGGGATAAAGAAAAAACAAGTAAATACTCTTGATATACAGAGAGTATCGATTAAATTATACCCTGCAATCTTTATATATTTATTTTTCTTAGTCAAACAATTTAATTTAAAAAAAAATAATAATAAAAAAAAAATTTATTTAATTTGCAATTTATATTTTTTTTTTTTGTAAATTCAAAAATCTTTGCTGTGCAGTTGATCAAACTTACGTTTTATCTACTTTTGACATTTAATAAGGGGATAAAGAAAAACAGATATATTATCGACTAAATTATACCCTGCTTTTTTCTTTGTCTAAGAATTTCTTTAAAAAAAATTTCAATATTATTTTTTTAATAATTTAATTATAAATTTTTTTTAGTAAATTTAGTCATTTTTTTTAGTAAATTTTAGCTTTGCAGTTGATCAAACTTAAGTTTTATCTACATTGCAGGGCAACAAAATTGTTGTAAAAATTGTGTTTTTTAATATTTTTTTTTTATTTTTGTATTCGTGTGTAACTGTAACTGCAATAAATGTAATAAGCCATTGACATGTCATTCACTTGGCTTCAGTTCTGTTCAATCCTTAACTTGGTCAATTGCAGAACTTTTGAGCAGTTATTAATTATACTCATTATAGACTACGAAGCCTTTGAACTGTATTTATGCATATATATGTGTATGTGAGTGTATGTATGTGTGTGTGTGTTTGTCTGATATGTAAACTTAAACATTGAACTTAATTTTCTGCTTCAGTTGATAAGCATAATAATAACTGCAGCAGAGTATTATTGCTGATGACAATCGACTGATAATTAAGCACAAAGTGCACTTTTAATGAGGTTCTGTTGAAGTGTTTCAAGTGTTTAACCTGCTCGAATATTGTTCTCATATTCACACATATATATACGTGTGTGTGTGTGTGTCTGTGTGTGTTTCTTTTAATGGTTGAGCGGTTTTTAATTAATACATGTGCTTGATTTACAGTTAATGCTATTCAATACTGAGCATAGCTTATATTGTTGTCATATTTCATTACATTTGAAAATCCTTTCAATATCCCTTCTCAATATTCTCTGCATTATTTCAGTTCCATGTCTTACAATCAAAGTTATTCACATATAGCAAATGCAAGGATTTTAAAATCTCTTTACTTATCTATTTAGTTGTTGTTTTTATTTTTGTTTTATGTTGTCTTCCTTTTTTTTTTATCTATTTATCATATTTTGCTTTTCTTTAGCTTGCAACACTGCCATTGCCATAAAAAATTCGTACTTTTGTCTTTGCTTTTTCTACACTTTTTCTTTTATTATTTCTCTAATATTTTTTTTTTTTTTTACGGCTCTTGTTGCATATCAAATCCCACTTGCATAATATTTTATTATCCTAAACGCTTTGTTGTTGTCATCTTCTGTTTCTGCTTCTTCATGTATTGTTCTAGTGTGGGAGGCGCAACGCGAAACCTGTGGTTATCTTGTACCACTGTGCAGCAATGTTTATAATCTGAAAATCGTTTTGCTAGGCGCCAGTTAACAAGTGCAAGTGCGGCTTGAATTTAATATTGAAGGCATCTATTGTTGTTGTTGTTGTTGTTGCTGGTTTTATTGTTGTTGTTGGTTTTGAATTTCTGTATTTCATTTTATGCGTATTTTTTATAGCCGTCTTTTTGCCTGTTTCTTGTCCTGCTGCTACTGCTGCTGCTGATGTTGATGCTGGCACATACTCACACACACACATACACACACACACACATACATAGAGCAGTTGGTTAAATCCTTTACACAAGCTGTTTGCCGCGCATAACAAAATAAAATAAATAATCCTGTTAAATGGTAAAACCAGGCAAAATCCTGACAACAAACCCGAACAGCAACCCGAGCGACCAGCAAGTACAGCAATACACAGCAGTAACAACAACAATAACAGCGACTACGACAACAACAACAGCAACAATGGCATCACATTTCGTTTCCAATTTTCTTTACTTGCCTCGTTTTGCAGCCAATGCCTCTGCCACAGCCTCTGGCTCTGCCTTTACCTCAGCCTCAGCCTCAACCTCAACCTCAGTCTCTGCCTTTTGCCTCTACTTCTGCTTCATCTTCCGCCTTTTTGCCTCTGTCGCTTGTGTATGTCCTGTTGTGTCCTGTTGTGTCCCATGCACACGTACGCGGCTTAAGATTTTTTCATTCATAACGTGATTGAAAGCGAAGCATTTCAACATGTTATACCATCAACTTACCACCTCTTGCACAACATCTACGCTTTCCATATCTTGCTCATGCTCTCTTTGCATTTATGCACAACTTTCTCCTATTGCATTGCGTTCAATATGCATTCATATCCTTTTGCAGTCATATCGTTACCTTGGCGTATAACAGATTGCTGCCAGCTGCAGAAATGCATTCAGCATTTAAATTGATGCACTTTTTGTGTGTTGCCGCAATGAAAGATGCAAATGCGAAATGCGAAATGTGAAATGCAGATTGTCGAATGTTGAATGCCAAATGCTGCTGAATTCAAGCTATGATTACACATCGTAAACCTTATAATATAAATATATCTTTATTTTTATCATGCTGTGTGCTGAATGTGCAGCTACAGAGTAAATGCCACAAAAACATATAGTTAACGAGCACTTAAACGCCTTCTCACTTTCCTTGGACATGTCTCAAAGTCTTGATTCTTGATTTCATGAGTCTCGAGTCCAAACATTTTATGTTCAATTTAGTCTCAGCTCATAATCATCCACAATTCTCACAGTTGGATTCGCTTGACCAGATGTTCAACTTGAACAGCTGAACAGATGGTCAGATGCTCTGATAGCTTGGTCAGTTGTATGAGAAGGGGAGAGTAAAGCAGGGAAGAGCAGAGAAATTGGTATTTAATGGCCATTTAATCTCTTTAATTAAAAGCTGACATTTAATCGAAATTTCCTTTCATTGAGGCGACACAATTTAACGTTGTTTGTCAAGAGTCAAGACTCTTGGCAATTAAAACCCAAAGCTCTCACAAGCTCAAGTAGCAGATGAAAATGAAAATGAATGTGAAATTTCTATGTGTGTGAGAGAGAGAGAGAGAGACAAAATCAATAGGTATTTGTCTAATACTTATACTTAAATATAATACATCTATTAAGCCGATTATTGCTGCTGCTGCTTCTTTTTTTTTTAATTTTTCATAAGTAATGGGAAAGAAAAATATGAACAAAAAAAAATTTTATTAGAATTTTTTTTTTCTAGCTTATAAAAATTAGAAATTTTATTTATAATATTTTAAAGAAATTCTTTTATGAATTTTTCCAAGTATTTGTATGTAATATAATAAAAGAAACTTTTAGCATAATTTGCTTACCTTTACCACATAAATAAATGTAATTTTTAATTTCTCATTCAATTTATTCTGATAATAAGATATCAGATGTGGATGTAGAAATATTTCTCAAAAAAAAAATCCTTTAGTGAAATGTTCTCGTAAATGTTTTTCTATCTGTTATTTCAATCATTCAATTCAATTCGACAAAAATAGAGAGAAAGAGAAAGAAAAAGCCTTTTTGGCTGACATTCATTTAAACATTTATTTGCTTAACAAAAAAAAAAAGAAAAAAAAAATTGAAACGAAAGGAAAATGAAATGAAATGAACCCAACTCTTGTTTCTTGCTTTTAATCTTGTTCGAGTCCCAGTTGTCGAATGCCACCAACAAACAAAATGCTATTGTAGCCTAGGCCACTTTTGTTAGCCTCTTTATCACTTTTCATGTTGGCCCTCAAAGCATTTTTATTGGCAACATGTCGTATACGTAATGCAATCGACGCCATAGATATTTATCAGTCTGTCCATTTCATTCCATTCCATTCTGTTCCATCTATCGGTTACTCGTTGCTCGACAATTCCTAGAATCATGCTAAGGACACTAAGTCATAGTCGACAGTAGCTTTTCAATTTGAATAAATGCAAAAAAAAAAAAAACCGAGCTAAATATTTGATTTATTTTCTGTGACCTTTGTCAAACAGACAGCGGCGCGCATCAAGGAATATCACAACACAAACACACACACATATAAATGCACATATATGTATGTAGATGGAAGCAAAGCAAAACAAGCAATATTCGCATACATTTGTCTACTTTTATCGTTTAGCATACAGAAAATGTTGCTCAAATTCAATTTGCAAGCGAAAACTTTATAATTTTCATGGCACAATTCAAAGGAAATGTTTTTCTTGCAGCTGTGTATGTGTGTAAGAGTGTGTGTGAATGTGTATACACTAAGAGTATAACAAGCAATTTTCGCTTTATAACTTCATTGCGCAACAAGGTCAAATCGAATATGTGTCTGTTGTGTCTGTTGTGTGTGTGTGTGTGTATGTTGGCTTTATGCTGTTTTATAGCGAAAGCCAATTCAAAATAATCTTACCAATTTCTGTAGACGGTACAACAAGGTCAACCAAGTAATTTTTGCTAACGAACAAATGATTATTACTGCATAACTGCTACGCAGATACACCCACACACACATACATACACATACACATACACAGAGTGACACTGTCTCATATGTGAGGCGCATGCAGATAAGCAAATGTAATAGAAACAGCTTATAGCTTGGCCCTAGCCTCTGTCTCTCTCTCTCTCTCTTTCTCTCTCTCCCTCTCTCTCTCTTTTCATGTATGTCATACATGTCCCTTCGTGCTTGGGCTCAAATTCACGTCTCATCTGCAGCCCAAGAGAACATAATCGTAAAAGTCAAATCTAAAGCTCAGTTCAGTGTTTGGATTGCAGCATTTTGTGGGTGCCTAATTTAAAGACGACAACTCAACACTGGCATCTGAGGGACCAGAAAAACTCCTGCACTGGGATTCTGATTAGAAGGAGATTGGCACGAGCAGCATGCTGCCAGTCTGCCTGTGCCTCTCCCTGTGCATGTATAATTATGTTGTTTAGCTTTTTTTTTATTTTATTGGATTTTAAATATACAAGTATATATATGTGTATATAAATATATATATAATCGATCTAAGAGACTGTTGAATTTTATTAAAAATATACTTACTTATCAATTAAGCCATAAGTGCTGTTAGCTACAGTGTTTACTCAATATAATAAATTCATTAAAATAATAAAAAATAATAATTAATAAAAAATATGCAATATTTAATATTGTAATAAATAATAATAAATAATATTAAATAATAATAATAAATAATAAAAAATAATAATAAATAATAATAAATAATAATAAATAATAATAAATAATAATAAATAATAATAAATAATAATAAATAATAATAAATAATAATAAATAATAATAAATAATAATAAATAATAATAAATAATAATAAATAATAATAAATAATAATAAATAATAATAAATAATAATAAATAATAATAAATAATAATAAATGATAATAAATAATAATAAATAATAATAAATAATAATAAATAATAATAAATAATAATAAATAATAATAAATAATAATAAATAATAATAAATAATAATAAATATTAAATAATAATAAAAAATAATAAATATTAATAAATAATAATAAATAAATAATAATAATAAGTTATAAATAATAAATAAGAATATATAATTTTAAATAATGATTCCCTAGAAAATATTTAATGATTTTAATATTTAATTTTTCTTTTATTTTTCTTTTTCTTTTTCTTATTTTTTATTTAATATTTTTTTTTTTTATTTAATTTCAAGCAAATTTCACTGATCATTTTGAACAGTTGGTAATGTGAAATGAAATCTGTGTCGGCGACGCATCACTGCTAAACAAGATTAGCCTGCGAATTTGAATTTGTGTTTGTTAAAATTGTTACCCAAAAGTATCTAGTTTTGTTTTCATTTCCATTTAGTTGCTTGTTTATTTTTTTTTTTCTGTTTATATTTTCCTGCTTTTTTTTTTGATTTTTTTTATTTTTTATTTTCGTTTAACGATTTTGTTTTTGTTCTATAGTTGACCAAGTCAATTGAGTGTAAAACAATTTCATTAAACTCACAGTCAGAACGAAAAGTAGCTTTTGTGTTTATAGGACAGCACCATGGGACTCTCTGAAATTCTAGATAGCACACAGACCAACCTTCCCCCCCTCCCCGATTTGTCTATCAACTTTATTGAACAATCGATGGCAACGGGAACGGCTAAAGCTATGGCAATGGTAACAGCAACGGCAACATCCTTGGGTAGTGTCCTCATCATTGTTGTCGTTGTCTGTGCTCCACTTTGTTCTATTTTTATGATTATTTTATTGTCTCAATGCAGTAGCAAGAGCTTGAAAATAGAAGAGGTGTGTGTATGTGTATGTGTGTGTGTGCTTGTGTGTGCTTGTGTGTCTCAGTGGGTTGTCGAAACACTGTGGAAGGTGAACACCATTGCAATTTATCGCATACGCTTTGACAACATGTTTGCAGGCATTTTTATCATTTCCGCATTTATGTGGTTTCCGCTTGAGCTGCAAGCAAACTAAGAAGTCGCTTTCTGCTTTATTGCCTCAGACATTCCAAAGGGGTTTGACGTAGTAGTAGTAGTAGTACGGTACGGTCAGCAATGGTAATAGCATTCTACATGCTTACAAACTACTTCTCTGTCCGTCGCATATGTGTAGCATACATATAAATGGCAGAAGGACGACAATATGCGGCAAAACGTTGCCAACATGGTTTCTAAAGGCCACACGCCTTTCATTTTAACCAAATGAATTGTTTTGGTTCAATTTATTGAACCCAACTATGTGCTTGGTGCTGGTTGGTTGGTTGGTTGGGTGAACGATCAACGCCACAATCATTGTCTGCACTGTTTCCATTGTCAATGTTTATGCTGGTCAGGCGTTGTTGAAGGCGGATTAGTTCCAAGCTAAATATTGAAGATATGAATTATGGCATGTAAGCGATTTGAATATAAATGACCGATGAGTAAAAGAAACAAACAAAAAATGAAAGATAAAATCAACTTTTTTCTTACTTTACAAATAATTACTTACAAATAACTGTTGCATACTTTTGTGCGGTAAATAAAAAATTAATGTTTGTAAATTTTGAAGCATACTTTCGTGCTGAAATAAAATTGATATGGTTTTAAACACGACTGAAGGTTACTTGCCCAATTAGTCATAATTATTTATTTATAACCAGATTCATAACCAATGTGCAACACTATTGTCATCTTATCATTTTTTGCTGTAAAAAGATAAAGAACTATTATGCAATTTTGACATAAGACATGAGAAACATACCAATTTTTTTTTTTTTTTTATTGTAGAACTCAATGTTATTAATTGTTTAGTGCAATTATATTGGCTATCCAGTGAATATAGCTACCAACATTTGTATAAATTGATGGTTGTTCATTGTTACAATTATTCAAGCAATCGCTATTTATGCCATAAAGAACATAACGTTGTCGTCCATTATAAATACCAATAGATTGCAATGTGCCTCCAGAGTCTGCAATGCAAGAATTTTCTCCAAGTTTGCCGGCACATAGTTGATTTGATGTTATGTTCATATTGAGTGCAGTTTCACATTGCTTACGGCTTACTTTTGATAATGAGGTGATTCTTGGTACAGATGAAAAATCCTCTGTCTTACTTGTGCTGCCCCAACCAACAATTTCAAAATATTCCATTTCTTTTTGATCTCTTCGTAGTGTTTTATTCAGTGGCAAGCATATAGGTCCTATATGAACTATAAAGAAGAGTAATTGGATTTTATATGATTGTAGTACAATGAGAGAGCTTGAGAAACAATTGAACATACTTTTGAATTCCACATCCTTTGATAACTTCACTAAAGCTATATCATTGCGTTTGGTTATTGAAGAATATTTTTTATGAACAAAAATTTTCTCATGTTCAAAATCTTCATATGGTGGTGCACATCTATTTCGGCCTTTAAAAAATGCACAGTCGTTAATAGAAGTTGTGTCATGTTCTCCCAAACGCACTGCAAGTCTGTTATAAAATTCAATGAAAATTTAATAAAATAAAATTTTGTATATTCAAATACTTACAGAGTTGCATTCAAAAAGCAATGAGCAGCACTAAGTATATACCCTGTAAAAAAGTACAATTATTTACACATAGTAAGTGTTACATTTCATTTCTCTTTTTCTTTTTTGCCACAGACTGTTGTTGTTTACGTTTATTAATTAGAGTGCCAGCACAGCTGAAAGACTTGTTTTTTGTCGCCTTGTCGTCTGACTGAAAATAAAGTAGTGCTAACCATGGCTTTGACATTAGTTGAACCATTGAGTGACTAGACTTTAAGATACTAAAGGAGCCACACGTTTGATTAGTTAGTATTGCTTTACCCTCCAAATATTCCTGTTTGTGATGACAGCAAACCAATTTGTGTTCCTTGAAATTATGAAATATCATTGTATAAAATTAGAAATAGAAACATGCAAACACAGAGAGAAATATTTACTTTTTTACACATCGGGCTGAATGAATTGTGAATGTGTTTGATTTGCGCATATTTAAGTTTCGTTCGATTTTTTAACAGTTCATTTAAACTGTTAATTTCTGTACACTGATGAATTTGTTTACAGTATCCATTTTTTCCATCACGTGTCTTGCATTTTTTATACTCTAAATTAATATCTTTTAAATAAATAAATTTTATTTATTTTCTTTTACATATGGTACAGTACCAAATGGTTGACAGAGCTGGATAACAACAGATGCCAATAATAAGAAAATACACAAGATGCGAAATGTATACATTGAGTCTTGAAAAGTAAAATGAAACTAAACTTTTGTGGCTTAAAGTAAACGACAAGTAATACAAGTAAGCTCAGAAACTTGCAATCAAATGTTGCATAGTGTTACAAACCTGTTTTGAAAAATTTTGTATACCTCTTGATTCAGATTGTAGTCTTCTACTTATGGAAGCCTAAGTATGCTGTTTCTTGTTATTTTTTTTTTTCTGTTTGCCAAGCTAGCTCAAAACAGCGAAATAGAAGATTTGCCTGAATCGTGTTGTCGTTTAATACTAAAAGAATATTTATTTTATCTTAATTTTTTGGCCACTTTTTCGCTTAGTTCTTATATACTCTTATTTATAATGAGTACAGGGTATCATAATGATGAATTAGTTGCTAAGTCACATTCACATGTGATTTATAATTGAGAGAGAGAGAGAGAGAGAGTGAGAAGTTGTGAAAAATCGATCTTTTTCAATTGTAATACAATGGGCAACAATAAGACTTATACATGAACGTTTCTATAGCGATAATTGAATATTTCAATAGCATAAAGTAAATACTACGCATCATTTTCATTATGAATACAAAATTGTTTATATATAGAAGATATTTGCTCTCGTATTTCGGATAACAAACTTAAGAAGCTCGTTTTGCAATCTTGTAAAGAAAATCATTTATAGAATTTTTATAATTATGCACATAGATTAATATAATTATAGATAATAATTACTTTAATATAACATTAAATTAATCAGTTTTTAATAGATTGTGACATATATAATAATTAGTGAAACTCTTAATATAATCATACACTGGAGGCAGACTTATCTCATTAATGTTGCAATAATAATACACAATTTCAACATATTAAAATAAAGATCACAAAAAAAGCATGTGCAACTAATTGTCGAGGTAACTCTAAGCAGCAACATTTGAGAGTGTAAAAAGGCAGCTGAGTCATACAACGACGAAATCGCAAAACAATTGTTGTTTGAAATTTTATTCTATTTTTTTTATTGTTTAATTTATTTTTTATTTATTATTATGCATTTTTATTATTGTAATTTTATTAATTAAATATTTTATTAAATATTAATTAAATATTTATTTTATTAAATATTAATTAAATATTTATTTAATTAAATTTAATTAAATATTAATTAAATTAAATATTAATTAAATATTTATTTAATTAAATTAAATTAAATATTTATTTATTTATTATTTTTTATTTATTATTATGCATTTTTATTATTGTAATTTTATTAATTAAATATTTTATTAAATATTAATTAAATATTTATTTAATTAAATTAAATTAAAAATTTATTTATTTATTATTATGCAGTTTTATTATTGTAATTTTATTAATTAAATATTTTATTAAATATTAATTAAATATTTATTTAATTAAATATTAAATAAATATTTATTTAATTAAATTTTATTAAATATTAATTAAATATTTATTTAATTAAATTTAATTAAATATTTATGCAGCTATCATTGCATTATTGGTATTTTTTTACTTAATTTAAAATATCAATAAAATTTTAAAAACAAATAAAATTTTTATATTGTAAATAAATATACTAAATATTTAAGATTGTTAATGTGTCGTCGTCTTCTACAGACATTTTGCTGTACTCATTTTTTTTTTCTTTTAGCATAGAAGCGTAGAAAATGGAGCAAGAGTAACGCAACGCAGCCCTGGTTTTTTTTTGGGACTTGTTAAGGGTCTGTAATAAATCTCAGCAGCTTGTGCTGTAACTTAAATTAAATGCTGAAAATCGCTTGGCTAGCACCCATACATATATACACACACACACACACACACAAAGTTAAATGGACATTTGCCTGGGCAGCCAAGCAAAAAACCAGTTGAAAAATGCGATGTGTTGGAAAGGCAAAACTAAAATGCAGCGAGACGTAAGAAGATGAAGAATACAAAATATATGTAAAAGTAAAAAAAAAAAAAAATAGTCTCCCAGAAATTAAATAGAGTTTTCAAAAACAAGCGGCTAAATATGCTGCAACGACTTTTGCCACGGCTCCTGAATACAACGACTCAAACTACAGCTCTTTTTTTTTTGGCTACTTCCATATGCAAACAAGAGTCGCATGTGTAAAAGTCACGATGGCAAAACGAAAGCGAAAAACTGCACGTGGCAACTGAAACTGTTGTCTACTTTTTTGCAGCAAAGCGTTAAATTTATGACTTTTAGAATTTGCGTGTTGGCAAACTCCACTAGAAGCCAAAAAAAAAAAAAAAACATTTTGAAATAAAAAATTATTACTTCCTACACATTTCACACACGTAAATTGTACAAAAAAAAATATATATATATATATATAAGATCTACGGGTCTCAAATTTTTGTATTAAAAAGCCACAATAATAATTCACAAATGATAAATATTGTTAAAAAGGGCGAAAACAATAAAAATAATAACAACAAGAAAAACGCATCGAATGTTTTATGATTTCTAATTTAATTTTGATGGTCAGCGCAACAATAGAAAAACGAAAAAAAAATTGATATATATGTTATAATCATATCGTTAAATGTTCACTACTTGACTCTTGGAGTAGCACAAACACACATATATATATACACACACACACACATACTTTGCATAAATATTTCAATAAGTTTTATGCGTTTCGTATGCAAATTGGGAAAAACAAAAGCTGCTTATGGTATTTTGTTATTTGGCATCGATTACATTTGACTATTTATTTCATTTCTGCGGAAATGTTATGCGTAATTGTCATGCAAAAATATAATTCGATATTGAGTGGCCCAAAAAGTTGCTTTCTGATAAGAATATATTCTCAGAAAATACACTAAATATCTGCCACAAAAAAAAAAAAACAAGCAAACAAATGCGGAAAAGTTAAACGGAAATTGTATATTAAGAGAAATGCATCAGCATCATAGACATCATGGTCATCGAATAGTTCGAAAAACACAAAACTTCATCAACAGCCTAAAACTTGTTGTCAATCTAAAAAAAAAAAAAAAATTGTATAAAAGTCATCCTGGCAAAATAAACAAAATAAAAGAAGCAAAAAATGCAGGCAGCTCACAAAAGCAACTTTCGGCTTATAACTTAATATGCAGGTGAAACTGTAAAAAAAAAAAAAAAAAAAAATTGAAATTATGGCAAGAGCCAACTAATGCACAACAATAAAAATAAATACAATTTCAGGCAGGTAACCCCATAACCCCGCAACATAATAGCACTAGGGCTGCCTGAGAGTTTAGTTAACTGCAAGTTGAAGCAAGTGGAAACTGTTGAAACAGCGTTTGCCAAGCATGTTGAGCCCGTAGACAAAGTTTTGCTTTACGTTTTGTTGCACACCTGAACGACTTAGATGTGCATCTTTGGCTGTGCCTCCGCTTGCAGTGAGGCACATTAAAGTTCAAAAGCCTCTAAAAAAAAAAATATAATAAAAAAAGAGAAAAGAACAATAGCAACAAACTACCAGTATGTCTAGAAACTATGTCAATGTCTTCATATAAAAATCTAGCAAAAAGAAATTTCCAATATGCATAGAAGTGTCGTGCTAATATCTTTTGCTTAAGTTATCTATTTTACGCTTCGTCAACAGCTCGTGGAAAATCGCAACGAAAAATATTGAAAATGTATTCCAAAAAAAGAAAAACAGAAGCATACTTTCGTGCGCGATGCTTGTTGTGCTCGTGTCAATGAAACGAGTCTGACTAAAAATAATGCCGAAATAATGTCTGCAAAGGCCGAACGTTAACTTCGGCTATATTGGTAATGCAATCGGCAATGTTAAAGCTTTTACTCTCTTAAAATATGCTGAGAGAATGTGTGTTTCTCTTTTGAATTTTGTGTGAACAGTCTAGCAAGATATTGCTTGCGCGGGCAAAATGAGATAGCATATATATGTTGCTATACTGCTTACACCACGGAAGCTGCGTCAAGTGCCACTTGTGACGCTTTGGCATAACAAACGTTAATAAAGCATGCGACAGCGGCTGTAACGAAAGCTGAGACTAAAAGCAGAGACTGGCTTTGGCAATGTGTGAATGTATGTATGTCTGAGTGTGTGCGTGTGCGACATGCAACATTTGCCTTGTTTGTTGTTATTCTTGTTGTTGTTGTTGTTGTTGTCTCTTACTAGTGTTGACTATATAGCCTAGTCGCCGTTTGCCGTTTGTCGTTTGCTCTGTGCTGTTTGCCGTTTGGGGATTTGCTATGGCAAATGAAAAGGTTGTGCGACACTGAAATGCATTTCAAGTCTACTCAAGTGTTACTGTTGTTGTTGGTGTTGCATACCACAAACATAAACACTATGAGATATACCAATGCATGCGGCATTTATGCTAGCCAGACGAATGTGAGCCACGTTTCCAACTGAGCATAAATATGGGTTAATGGGTTTTTAGTTGCTCTTTTCATTACGACAGGATTACAAAATTGTTTAACACTTTCTCATATTTTTGACCTTACATCATAGAGTATAGTCGGGTATATGTAATTGTTGTACAGGCAAAACTTGATGCTGCACAGCAAACATTTTCTAATAACAATAATTAATTTAATTTATTATAAAATTTGCATTTACAATATAAATATAAGCAGCAGCTAAATCTATGACAAAATAAATTTCTAAATATATTAAAAGTGTATTTAAAATTTTGTAGAATTTTTCTTAAAATATTTCAGAGCAGCAACAGTTACTGTTTGTTGCTTGTGTAAACGCAAAGATTTCTCTTGAATTTTTTTTTTATTAATTTATTTTATTTTTAATTGCCTGCCTGCTAGACATAATCACATGTAGTTAACAACGTTGCAACAATTCATTAATATTCATTGGCATGCGGAACACAAATTCAATGTGAAAGATAAACATGAACATGAAGTGTGATGATACCATTTAATATATACATTCGATATACTAGATGTTAAAATTAATTACACTTACGAAATTTTAGTTAAAATGATTTTCTATTTAGCCTTAAGCACTTTTATAACTTATATGCATTCTAATATGTATGAAAAACTTTGAATACTTCTTGCATAACAAAATTGAAAATTAATTGAATTTCGATGAAATGGAATTGAAGTTGAAATGCAATTGCTGGCAAAAATACACACACACACACATATAGAAAATAGAATCTGTTCAATTAGCAGACAAATACTTTGAGAATGGTTTAAAAAAAAAACAAGAATTATAATACGTTTTGCAACACTAATTAAAATGCTTGTGAGTTATGTAAAATGCTAAATTACACATACGCACCGTGGTGCAGTGCTCGTTGTACGTTATACGTTTGTATACCATAAAAATGTCATACAAAAGCGCATTTTACCTAATTGAACATGTGTTTGCACAAGTTGCGGTTGCTTTCCACGTATTTCAGTGGCATTGCGGCATTTTTCATTCTATTCCTTTTTTTTTTTAGTTCATTAATTCGCCAGTATCTTCTCTCTTGGTCAAATTTAAATTAAAAGGTAACACAAGGGCAAGCTAACGGTTTCTCTCTCACTCTCACTCTCTCTCTCTCTCTCTCCTTTCTCTTTATGTTTTTGTTTGTAGTTGTATTTGCTGTTGTTGTTATCCTTTTGTTTTGCTTTTGCTTTTTTTTTCATTGCAGGCTAATTTGAATATTATTTTCATTTTTTTTTTTGTTATTTTTTTGTTGGCTGCGGAATTTATGTATGACACCAGGAAAGTGCAATTTTTAAACACGAAAACAAATTAAGATATAAAGTTTGTGATATTTTTTCTTCTTTTTTTTAGCATTTTATATGGAATTTTACAAACATTTCTTTTAGCAGCAGAATATTTTTTATATATATTTTTTTTTCAGTTAAATTTATAGATAAATTTGTCGTTTGTATAGAAAATATATAAACATAATTTTAATTAATTTTAAACTTGTAAAGCACTTTAAGTTTATTTAACAATCACTGTCAAAGTTAACGATTAAGTTTTGACTATTATAACACAAGTTTTGACAGCAGCAGATTGACATAGGCAATTATCAGGTAAAATATGTATATCATCATAATATAAAATAAATAAGTTAACTGAAAGTGTTGTAGTTCAATATGCTCGACTGTGTGATACCCTATACTCATGTGTAGTAAATTGTAAGTTGCATAACTTTCAAATTATTGAACATTATGATTATAAGGTTGGCGACGCCTTCGCCTTAAGGCTTTACATACACTTGCACTTGTCACAAAGTCACAAAAAAAAAAACAGATTTGAAAATTGCCACTTCAAGGCAATAGTACAGAAATTTATTATATAATGTTCTAGGTAATTTTAAATAATTAATCTCACCTTTAGGCATTAACAGTCACAGCAATTTATGCTGCTATTATAAAAAGCAAAATCTATATAAATAATTAATACTTGATTAATTAATTAATTAATTATTTAATTAAGTATTAAGCTAAGTGGCTTTATGAATTTACAATTTGCAAAATTCAATTAAAATAATCGTCAAATTGAAAAGCCAAAATCAATTTATTGGTTTTCAAGTGTAACTCAAACTAAAAGATATTTGATTAGCTGCAATTGATGGATAAATAACAGCATTGACTTTAAATTTAAGCATTTATTTATTTAAGAATTTAGAGCACGAAACAAACAAAAAATAAAAAAAAAATTAGCTTGAACTTTGCATAAACTTTGAACGCAGATCTGGTAACCGAGACGCAAATTAGCTGACACGCTGATACCTATCATCAGTTTTAAAAGCAGCTGTATTTTCATCATTATGTCCAGCATGATGCAAAGTTATTCCTGCAGTTACTGCAATACAGCAAGCAAGCAGCATCAGTTGCCACAGAATATGCCGCTTTTGTTAAACATTTTTTTTTTTTTTTTTTGCCAGGCTGTAGAGAGAGAGAGAAAAATTGTTTCAACAAGTTTTACAGTTGCCGAGCATCATCCGGTAGAATGTTGTAAAAACCTGAGCTAAGCAGGAAAATTATTAAACAAAAGCAAAATAGACAAGAGACAAGGCAATGATGGAGAATGCTGTTGGTGCTGGTTAGTCAGAAGGACAACAAAGCTGACATGAATGCAGAGAGCCAATGAATGAGTGCTATGAAATAGCAAAATGCAAAAGCCTCAAGTCCACAAACAAAAATGACACCAAAAAAAAACAAGAAAAAAACAAAAGAACAAAATGCTCAACTTCAACACAAGCATAGAAACATAGACGCATGAAGACAATATATAACATTGCCTAGAGTTCAGTTCGGTATCAGTTTAGTTTTGTTTAGACCTGGCCTGGTTGACATGGCATAAAATGTCATAGCAAGAAAAAAAAAAATGGGTAGCATTGATGGCAAAACACAACGCGACAAAGTGTCAGTGAGAGTCATGCAATTGTTGCTTCAACTCATAGCAAAAATCATCATTCTGTTTCACGCAAGGAGTCATCATAACGTTTGCTTGTTAGCTTTTTTTCATTGAAGGCAGTGTGCCAGGTCAAAAGGATTATAAATGTCCAAGCACATAAAGCATAGAGAAAAGAGTGAGGAGAGTGAAAAATACAAAGAAAAGAAAAAAAACATTTAGAATTGAAATTTGTAGAAGAGAAATTTCATATACAAAGTTTAATTTTTAAACAGCAGAAGCTTCATAAATATTCTGTTGATGTGATACGATTTAATATGCAAAATGTATTTAAACTTCAAAACAATATTTTTATACCCTGTACACATTGAAAATGGGTAAAAAAGGGTATATTAAGTTTGTGCAAATGTGTGTAACGGGCAGAAGGAGGCGTGGCAGACCCCATAAAGTATATATATTCTGACTCAGGATCAATAGCCGAGTCGATTTGGCCATGTCCGTCTGTCTGTCCGTCGTGTCAGTTTGAACGCAAAGAACTTCTAAACTATAAGAGCTAGAGACACCAAATGTAGGTATGTAGGTTCCTATATAGCGTACTATGATCGAGTTTATTTCAAACTTTGGATGCCACGCCCCGTTCGCCCACAATACGCCTACCAAAATCATTTTGACGCTTCTCATATCTCAGCTTCTATAAGAGCTAGAGATTTGTAATTTGGAAGGAAACATTTAGAGCATCAATATAAAACAGTCCTGAAAAAATGGTATCGATTGATTTAAGAAACAAAAAAGTTATTAAACAATTAATTTCCACAAAATATACGTTGACTTAGCGTGGGCAAGCGATGCGTCATCAAGAGCTATCAATGTGTACATATACAAACCCGCACACATACACATGCACGCAACGAGCATGTATGAGAGCGAGCGCGTAGCTTGTGGTTTAATTTTTCATATACACATATGCATATGCATACACATACATATATGTAAATGTATCAATGTGTGCAGACTTACTACAAGTAAAAAGCGCAAACTTATGGATCAGAGAAGGAGAGGGAAGGAGAATGCTGATCAGAAAGTGAATGTACATACACACCCGTGCACGAAGGAGAAAAGGACAGCAAGTGTGAACGAGACGAGTGCGCACTATTTCTTAATGTTTGTAAGCATATATACATATGTACATATATGTATGTACATATGTACCTGCATACATACATATATATAAATATAAATACA